>CANXYC011855612.1:0-138612 GCA_948193065.1 Aleurites moluccanus
CAATTGAAAGGAATTGAAAAAGATCGATCGGGATGGAA
Source organism: Aleurites moluccanus (assembly GCA_948193065.1). NCBI lineage: Eukaryota > Viridiplantae > Streptophyta > Magnoliopsida > Malpighiales > Euphorbiaceae > Aleurites > Aleurites moluccanus. The sequence goes on from CANXYC011855612.1 coordinate 39, forward strand.
GATGAAAGGGCAAACTCCTGTGGTTCCCGGTTATCCGCCTAAGTTATTTCTATCTAAAGAAATGCCAGTCACGCCTTCTCTTTACAGGACAGGACAATCGTAATGTGTAACTGGTGTCTTGCGATTTTCATCTTCTTTCTACCCCCCTCGTCTTACTCATACTAGGAACTCTATAAAATAATAATCATATACTTTATGTTTCATGAGGAAAAGCAAAACGTTTCCATTCCGACATTTTAGGCATTATAAACTTTTGTGAGGGCTAAATCATCTTTCAATACTACAAAACCCTAGCCAGAGTAATATAAGAACTTTAAAAACTCTATTCCCCTCTTTTGCTAATTTCAGCTGCATCACATTCGCCCAGAGCTCCTCTCCACCTTACCAAGTCTCAGCAATCCAAGATGGTAATTATGGTTTTAATCGTTTACTTCAATTTTTTTTTCAATTCTCTTTGTATAAATTGTGTCAGCGTATTTCTTTAGCTTGATCCATAATGGTAATTACAGTTTCTTTTATGTGTATATGTTATATTTTATTTATAGATTTGTGGGTTTGTTTGTGTTTGGTTTTATTTTTGATAGATTTGATTGTGGGTATGGATTTTAGCGTGTGTTTCTGTAGTCCCTGGTAGCAAATGAGGACTTTCAACACATTCTTCGTGTGCTTAACACTAACGTTGATGGGAAGCAGAGGATAATGTTTGCTTTGACCTCAATCAAAGGTATTGGGAGGCATTTTGCTAACATTGTATGCAAGAAGGCTGATGTTCACATGAACAAAAGGTCTGTTATTTCTGCACTTAAAAAAATGATTATGTTTACTTAGAAGAATTTCAATTAATAAAATGGATTAAAAAAATATGGTCTTTTTAACTTTTTGTTGAGTAATTATGCATTAATTCTCATAATTAAAATAATAATAATAATAATAATAATAATTTGATGAATTTATACAAGTGTAAGACTTTAATATGAACAAGTTGGTTAATCGCACCCACAGTGCACAGTGCATAGAAGATACTGGTCCTTAGAAATTCTGGCATCATTCCATTCAAATACACTAAGCCACTCCAGAAATAGAATATATCTAAATGATATTTCCCTTTATTTTCTGTGAAATTCTTTTATTTTTTCATCTCCCAAAACCTCTGAGAAAACTCAACATAAATCTGACATTGTGTAAAAACCACTTTGCTAATTGTATCAAACATCCTTCCCCATTTAACTAAAGAATAGTGCAAAAAATAACAGCAATTAGCCTCATAACTATGACATGAAGGCAAAATTGCATAAAGGAGATAATACCTTCTGAGGTCTTCATACCTCTATCATATTGAATTTGGATGTGGGTTTGTTAAAGGATTAGATTTTGCATATTTAAACATAACTTAATAGTAAGTATATATATAATTTGAATAATAGATTTAATTTTATTTTCTCTCCATACTATAAAAAAAATAATTAAACTTAAAATAATAAGTAAAAATTTTTAACTTAAAATCTGCATAAAATATAATAAGTGATTAGATTTATTAAATTAAAAATTATATGATTTATATTATTTGACATTTAAATGTTAAATAATTATAAGACTTTATTTTTAAACTAATTTCAATGCAAAAAATATTAGATTTTAAGAGATTAAAGTGTTTTGTAATATAATAATTGAATGATTAAAGTACATTGTATTTTAAGATTTCAGGTGAAGATTTTATATAAGTTAGAAATAAATGATTAAAATGTAGTAAAAAATTTATAATTTTACAAATAAAAACTGAAATAATTAGCTATTAACAAGTAATTAAAAATATTAATTTTGAAATAGTATGAACTGAACTATTAATTATGTTACATTTCAATAGTATCAAAGTAATTTATTCTATCTAGTATAAGTTTTTAGGTTAAAAAATTTGATTTATCTTTTTAATTAATTTTTAAGTTAATTGAAACTTTTAAAATAATCATTATGAAATAATTTAAAATGATTAAATGTTAAAATTTTTATTTTGAAGTATTGAATTATGTTTAAGAATTGTATTACAAACACCAATTTTTAATTTTATGAAACACTTTTTCTTTTAGAAATTATCAAACATTACCTTAAATAAACTATGTATGAATTTTCTTTTTTTTTTTTTTGTCAAAAACATTGAATATGATAATCAAAGATTTAAAAAAGAAAAAAGAAGAAGAAAATTGTGTAGACTCCTTAAAATATAATTATAAAAAAAATTATTGAAATTTAATTAGTATTTATTAAAATATAATAACTAAAAAAATAATAACAATATGATTTATATAAATTTAATTTTTTTAAAAAAATTACTTTGTATGGAAAAAAAATTAAATAATTTTTGAGTTAAACTTTTATTGTACATATAAATATACAAAAAAAGGCACTAAAAGAAGGAAAATAACAGTAATGTTTGTTTAAGCCCATAGGCATTGGATGGGTCTGCAAAAAAAGCCCATAGATCACAGTTCACAGCCCATTAGAAAAAAAAGAAAAAAAGGTACTATTTTCTTAAACCTCTCTGCTCTAGGTTTTTAGTTTCATATCTATACATAAAACAAACAGATGTTGTGCGATTATAAATTTCATTTCTTTGTAATTGATTCTCACAAGAGGCTTATCTATGCATCAGAATTCTCGTAGTCTTTCCCGGTGAGTCACTGTTTTTTTACATAAATCTGCCTTCTATTCTAATGGGTATGTATATCAGATGAACCATGAAATTAAGATTTCTAAATTTAATACATTCTATTTTAATTATCTGTACTATGTTGATGGTTTTGTTGTTTTTATTTGCTTTACATTTGGATAGTGAAGAACTTGTATTTTGCTTCTCCTGGATTATTCATCAGGCATATAACAATTGCAATTCTAGCTTTAATTCTGGTGCATTGATTGTGGTGGTTTGATAGGAACTATTCAAGCCGAAGCTTATTGGATTCAATTAGGAACACTTTCATTGTTAACACTGATATTTACAAGCATTCCACAAGAAGATATTCCAGCCATTTTGATCCTCTAAAATTTCAAACTGGTGAAAATTTTCCAATTCTTCAGTCAAGAGGTCTTCAACACTGGTTTAAAAATTGGCAGGAAAAAAGAAAATATAAACTCACAGCAAGCACTTTTGGTGGGGCTGTTGGTTTTTGGCGTGGCCGAAGAGTCCAGCTCTGGTTAGAGAAACTTGGTGCAATACAACCATTTTCTGGAAACTTGAGTACTTGTTGGAACAATATCAAAGAAGAGGAAGCATTTGAGAGATATAAGTTGATTACGGGAAATACTGTTTTGTTTCCTGAATTTCAAATATATGGTAAAAAGAATTCTGCAGATGATTGGTTAGCAGCTTCCCCAGACGGGGTAGTTGATAGGTTGGTTTATGGATTGCCTTCTCGAGGAGTGTTGGAAATAAAATGTCCGTTTTTCAATGGAGATATGCACAATGCTTTACCTTGGAAGCGGATTCCCTTGTATCATATTCCACAAGCTCAGGGTTTAATGGAAATATTGGACAGGGATTGGATGGACTTCTATGTTTGGACTCCTAAAGGAAGCAGTCTATTTAGATTATATCGAGATGTACAATATTGGGACATTTTGAAAATTGCACTCTCTGATTTCTGGTGGAACAATGTCCATCCAGCTAGGGTGGAATACCGTAAATCTGTGATAACGAACCCCCTCACACAACTACGATCACTAAAGCCAGCTCCTAGGCATGAATTATGTAGCTGTATAGTTTATGAAAGCAAACGAATTGTTGATAGCTCCAAGTTATTAATGCGTGAAATTCATGGGATATTGCAAAACTGATGCACTAAATTTTGAATCTCTTAATTTATGATTTCAGTTTAACTATAAACTCAGAGACCCAAAATTTAAAGGAAATTCTACCATATGGCTATTCAACCGGCTATTCTAAATGGTAGTGAATGTTAGACAATAGAGATTAAAATAGTTTGGGTAAGTGAAGCAGAGACCTATGGAGGCTCTAATTAGGAAGGTTATGCTCATCGGGATAAGAAAGAAAGAAAAGTGTAGATCTAAACTAACTTGGAGGAGGGTAGTAATTTTTTATCACTACAGAAATCTCCTGTGCTTTAGTCCACCGCTTGAGCTTCGTCGTGCGCATTGACATGCTATTGGAGCTAACATAATATTTGCAGCATCAGATAGGACAATCAAACTTGATAAGTTGAGGATGTTGAGATGTGCGCTAGATAGTTTAGTTTGTGTAAGTATGCCTTTTCCAAATTTTAAAGAGTTTTATGCCTTTTCCAAATTTTAAAGAGTTTTCTATTTATTTTTGTCATGGATATCATATGAAGTTGGATGTACTACCTGTGCATCAAATTATTTAGACCATCTTCATTAATATTTGGAAAAAAATGCTCGCTAAGTTGAAGTTAGTGCTGCCACCCACCATGGTATATTCATACTTCTCTCAGCAAACAAGGTTTAGAGAATACAAAAATAATTTCTTTCTATTTTTGGGTGACCAGATTGTGAAGATCACTTATGCATTATTCCAACTTTTTCTTGCAGGTATTTTGATATGGAGCACCACAATTACCATCTTCTGTACAGCAAAATGATAAGGTTCAACTTCAGTAAATACCTTTTCTTGTAATATAATATTAGCCTTGAACAATTTTATGCTGCTGTATTTTCCAGCAAAATTATAGTATTGTTAATATCATATGGTGCTTTGTTTGAAGAACTGTTTCTGTACATTTCTATTGTGTTTCATTAGATGATGCAGTTTAAAGGCATTCTGAATTTAGAATGCAATATTTCAGGGTCAAAGTCTTCCTAATGCAAGCTTTATTATTATTTTTGATTACTTCGACACCAGAGGAAAACCTATAAAGTCACCATTATGATATTTATTCAATATGCACGAATATAGTGGGATGAAAAAAGTACATGTATAGACTTGTTCAAGATTGACCATTGATTAAAACAAAAGCATAATCTTTTCCTTCATCTTTTTCATCTTTTTTGGATAGGTTATTTGATAAAAAAAAAAAAAACCCCTTGTTACCTCGCAAAGAAACAATTCCAAATGTATCAGTTATCACTTATTAACCACAATTCTATCTTCCAAATTTCCATCCAAGAAAGTAGAAATTAAGATCAAATATTATTATTGTTATGTTTTTGTTCCGGCAGGTGACCCAGTTACTATATTTTGTTCAAGCATGGAAACTCTGTTTAGGTTTATCATTTTGGATGTTAGGAAGATTAGATATTTGATTTTGGTATTTGGGAAGTTTAAATGTTTTTTTGGGTTGAAACTTAATTGTCATTTTTAATCTTGCAGTACCATATCAGAAGATGTGGGATGAGCACCCTTTGGGTAAGTTTTTTTTTTTTATTATTTTCGTTTCTTTTATTATATTGTTCATCATACCTAAGAGCTACATATTTTGAATGCTTCTGCTTCTCAATTGAAGTAGGAGCTTGATTGTTTTATTTCTTGTTAAAGATTCAGAATGCTATAGATTGTTCATGCTAATAATTAACTTTTTCAAGCCCTTTTTATACTTAGAATAGAAGAATTTGCATTTCAGTCATCTTCTTATCTCGTTCTTACTGGTAATCTTATGCCACATTGAAATGATTTGAATTTCTATTTTATTAGCTAGTTTTCAAAGTGAGGAGCTGCATTTTTACACTTCTTTTTAACTAGTAGCCGTACAGTGCAAGTCTCGAGTTGTCCATCTGGAACACACCTTCATACCCCAGGGCATCTTTTTCCTTAGCTGCTTAGGAATGCATTGCAGTCTTTTATGTATAGGATCCACACCTCACAAATTGATCGGAAAGTTATTGTTCCCCTTGCTGTATCTTAAAATCATTTTTCGAAATCAACAAAGTTTGGAAATTCTAATAGTTGGGATCGTACTGAGAGCTTGGGATATCATTGATAGTCTAATAGTTAGGTATCATTTTAAGCATATGTTATTTCAGTTCTCCCTTTCATACAATTAAAATTTCTTGCAATGCAGGAATGTTGTTTCATTTAGCGATGGGCTACCTGATGAAGGTAGTGGCATCCCATACTTCTATTTGATGACTCTTGATCCAACTGCAAGAAATGCATTGAAGGATCAGAGATATTCACTCACAATAAGTGAATACCCTATAGGAACTTTTGTCAAGAGAGATCCTGAAAACCCCACTCATGCAAAAATTACCCTGACTGGAAAGGTATGTTCCAAAATCAAATCTGCTGTTATAGTTTTTTATTTGGTTTTAGTATACAAATACTTGCATCAGTGATTGTATAAGGTGGCTGATAATGAGGAGACTAATTTGCTAATAATGTCACGTGGACACAGCTAAATTACAGGCACATAGATGCTTGTTCTTTTATGATTCTTATATTCTAATCAGTATCTTGGATGACTTAATAAGATTAGCCAGAGTTCTTCACTGGAGAAAACCCTGTTGGGATGCAAGGTCGTGATTTACCATTTAATGGTACTTCTATAAAGCTTTTTTATGTTAGTGCTGAAAATCCTTGACCTGTAAACCCTTGGCTTTATGCATGATTAAGCCATGGATGGCTAATAATTAAAAACAAGAATTTGTCATTTATGGTCATGCTCCTAGTGCCTGTGAACTGGGAAGGCTTTTGTCACACAGAATAACAAGATCCGTGTGAATGAAGTGTATTTACTGCAGTTTTTTCTTTTTTATACAAATGATACTGGCTGCTTCCTGAGTACCTTAATTTATAACCAAAACTGAAGCATTCTTAAACTCCACTAAATTCCCCATTGTACCTTTCTCACTTCTTTTAAGCAAAAGAAAAAAGGACAAAAAGCTAGGGAAAATTATATGTTTTCTGGATAAGCTTTTCACATTGACAATTTTTACAGGCCATAGCCTAATGCATTTCCATCAGCAATAGTTGCAATTTGCAAATAGCTGGGGTGAAATTTTGCTGTTTTTGACAAAACCAGGACGAAAGAACGAAATCGAGTTTGTTACTCTATTACATTTTGTCAGTAAAAATGTGTTTATAGATTTTTTGTGAAAGCTTTGCTCTAATCATCCTGAGATGAAGGGAGCACACAAAATTTACTTAGTACAAATAGCATTTTTCGTCTATAATTTGACAGTAATACTGTTGATCCCTAATAATTGTCAATTATTTTGTCTTTCCATCTTCTACTAAGATCTTATATTGGCGTAAAGGTCATAACTTCCAGTTCTTCAAATTAGACATTGAAGATATATTTTTTATCGATTTGTTTGGTGGTCCAAAACCTCTCACAATAGATGAATACCTCCATTCTAAAATTTGTGTATACAAGCAAGGATGCCATTTTTGTATTACCAAGATGGGTTAGGGGAGGGTGGTTTCTGAAACAAATGTTTGTAGCTTGTTTAATTTTTTTTTTCTTTTCTGAATGAATAAAATTGATCTGATGCATTTCTTTTATATTACCTATTGGCTGATGCATTTCTTTTTTCCAAACATGGGCCCTTGTCAAATTTAGGAACAAGGTAGCTGTCATTAGCTGAATGCTCTTCTGATCTTCCTTCCTCTTGCATGCTGGTTGTGGATGTAAAAATTTGCTAGTAAGATGAGGCAATTGTTGTATCATTTGTAAACAAATGTGTATAATGATTGTTGTATCATTATTCTTTACGCCAATTATCTACTGAAAATAAGCAGAAACAAATTGTTTGTGCTTTGCTTTTATAATTTAAATAGTAAATTGATATATTATTAAAAAAGTTGTGGAGTTAACTAATGGCTATGTTAATTAACATAAGTTTATGTTTAAGGTGTATCTTCTATCATTATCCTTTCAATTAGATCAAATTAACTCACGAGTTTATAATCATCTCAATTATATGTGAGGTATGAGGTTTGAGTTCATGTTAATATAACATTTAGACACCATTTGGAATAACTCACGTCTAAGAATTTAATTCAATTACTGTTAAATTCTATGTTTTTATAATAAATTCTAAAGTGATTGAATTCATTTATGTGAAAGACCCTTCTATTGTCCATCGAAATTATAGTTGGAACCGGTCAAAAATTATGGTGCTTTACCCTGCACTAGTGGGCAAATTATAAGAAAAACGACAAAATTAGTGTGTAGCTTTAAGGGTATGCGTCGGTTGAAAATTTTTAAATTCATAAAATTTATTAAAATTTTTAAAATTAAAAATTTATAGGTTTATATAATTTCACGTATTCAGGATAAAATAAACTTTCATGAATTTTAATAATACTCTTATAATAAAAAAATAATTTATAAAATCATTTATTTATTAAAATAAAAAATTCTCTAAAATTTTATCTCCTATTTAAATTTAAATCCTCAAATATGTATTTAATAAGTCAAAATGGGATCTAATATAATATAATTAAATACATTTTTCATATAACATGTGTTATATGCAGATTAAAATTCATTCATGTTTAGGTAAACATGATAAGTCATGTTAGTCTAATATCTATAGTTGAATATCAAATTAATGGTTGAGATTTCTTTTATATTGTAATTACTCACTCTTGAAATTTTTTTAATTTTATTTTTTAGGTTAACATCAATTATATTATTCACATAATCTTGATCTAATTGATTACACTGAATTACATTACGGTTTATTAAATTTATTTTAAAAATGAGGAATTGTGATGGAAGTAGATAAATTTTAAAAAATCTATAAATTTTGTCTTCTTTTATTGTGTGAAACAAGAAATTTGTACCATTCCTCAAAAAAAAAAAAAAAATGTGAGATTTGTACAAAATCTAGGTATTACTTCAAATTTCTCATCTAAAATTCTTCATATCAAACAAAGCCTAAGGCAAATTTTGATAAAATTTAATTACTTTCTTAAATAAAAATTAAATTGCTTTACCTAGAGGGCGGATCCATTGAATATAAGAAATGTGGCATATTACTTTCGTATAGAGGGAAATCAATGCATGAAAACATAAATATAGTTGGTAAATTAACCAATACTATAGATAGTGCTTTCCCTCTTCATCAACGATAACTTGTGATGGATAATAAAATATGAATTGCATGAATTCTAGGGATAATGATTGAAAAATTAAGTTAACGAGTGAAACTGAAATTAATGCACCATAATTTTGTTATTTTAGGTGTGGATTAATTATAATGACACTCTTATATTTTTTTATATTATACTAATAAGTTCCTATGCTTTCAAAATTATACTAAACACTCCTCTATTTTGCCACCGTTATACAACGACGTCCTTCTGTTTATTTTTTCAGTTTTTACGTTAGTCAAAATGAAAAAAGTTAAAATTTGCTTAAAATATTTATATTAATACCAAAAATACCCCTATATTTTCTCATCTCATACCCACACTCATCTTCTTCCTTTCTTCATTTCACAATTTTCAATTTCTTCAAATTTCTACTTTAAATCCCCAAAAACAATTTCTCTTCTTTAATTAAATCCACAACACTTCTTTAATTAAAAATTTATGTTAATATCAAAACTTTGTGATCTAAGAATTGCCCTCTATAAAACCTAGTTCTAAAAAATTCAGCTCTGTTAAGTGTTAAAAAAAATAAATCAAAAGCCCAAATTTTTATCTCACTGTTCTCCTGCTCTCTCTTCTGCTCCAACTCTTCCTCTCGTTCCCACTTCCCCTCCTACTCCTACTATGCCTTCAACCGCCGCTATAGCCTCTGCCTTCGACTCTGTTGTTGTTGCAGCTGCGAACAATGCCAAAGCTACTGTTGCAACCAAGGACGCATCGAGTGTAGTTCAGCTTGAGTGTTTAAGGCTCCACGAATGATGGAAGAAAATTACAGAAACTAATCAAAAAAAAATCCAAGGCAACTTCTCCGCCTTTCAAAATTCGTTAATAATTTCCTCCTTGGATTTCACCAGAAAAGGCAACTGAACTTCAATCACATGTCCACCAATGCATGTGATATAAGCTTCAATGGATTTTTTCACAACTCCATAAGCAGAATGAAGCGTAACGACAACATCTGTTTTGTTGAATCTGCCTGTAGAGAAAGCCTGAGATGATTTTTGCAAAATAATAGTCACCACAGTGGTAGCATTATCAATAAGGAAAATCTTATCGACATGGTTAGCCTTGATTAAAGATTTGAGAATGGATCAAGAATGGAGAATACCAGGTTTGAATTAATTGTAATAAAAAAAATTATTAGGCTGGAGGAAAATTTTGGGATCTGAGAATTTTCTTGGTTTGTAGTCTGATGATAGAATATTGTCATTTATGGGTGTTAATTTTTGAGATCAGTATTACCCCTTTCTTGTCTGCAAACATGGGGATTTAGGTCCCTCGAGCGCCATCTCCTCTATACCCATTTCAATCAAAGTTTCTTGGATATATTTTTAAATTATATTAATTTTTCCTTTCTACAAGCTCCAAAAATTCAACTGTGTTGGATTGGATTTTATTTTTCTGTTTTCACTTATCGTTATTTAAGTGCAGACATTTTCTGTACATATGAATGAAATTCATTGAGTTTTTTGCTTTTCCTTATCGTTTTTGTTTTAGCTTAGTGATTAATTTCTTGATTTGCAGTGATGAATTGCTAATTGGGAAGAAACCCACATAGATCATAATGAGAAATGAGGCTTAGATTTGAGAAATGGGTGTGTTCTTAGGATAGAGGTTAAGTAAGTTAGTGTTTAAAAATATTAAGGAGCCCAGAAGAAGAAAAAAATAATATTAAATTTATGATGTTGAACTAAAATTATTATAATTTTTTAGATAGATATATTAGTTGTGAATCTCGATGTATGATAAAATTTTAAGAAAATAAAATACACAAAAGAAGCATATTAGAAAAATTAAAAATAGCTTGAAATGTATTGGGTGGGTAAAAAATGAAAATTAGAATGAAAATGAGGGGTATTATGGATTTTTTACAGTAATTTAACTGATTTTTTACGGAAGAACCTCAAATTTTAACTGATGTAAAATGTAGGGGTGTTTTAGTATAATTTTAAAAATAGAAGAACGTATTAGTATAATATGAAAAAATGCAGAGGTGTCAATATAATTAACCTTTTTTGGTGTATATACCAATTCTATGACAATAATATTTGAAATAAAAAAAAATATGTATGACTTTTTAATGGAAAATAAAAATGAATAAAAAAGTCATTTTAATTAAATTTATATGTTATTTACAATGAGATAAGATTCAACCATCACTAATTTTATAGGATCGAATTCTAAGATCCGATAGTAAAATAGTTTCACTTTATCACTAATTTATTACATCAGTTGTGGAGATTGTTATTATCATTATTTATATTTATAGTTTATTTTAATATTAATTTTGAGTAATTATAATATTATAAATTTTTATAATTTTATATTATTTTATTTTATTAATAAACGAATATTCAATTTTATCTAAAAAAAATTCCTTACACCACCTATCAAAACTAAAAATCACCCTTTATACTTTGTTTATGTTTAAATTTAAAAAAAAAAGAATAAAAAAGTTGTTTTAAACATAAGAATTTTTATATAGTTATAATTATTTAGGTTTTTTTAGAAAGGAATCAAATTCATTCATTCAAGGAAGAGCATCAGCTCTAACAAAATCAACAATAGAGGATGGAACTTCCTCCATCCAAATGTTTTCAGTTCTAGAAACAAAATGCGCAAATTGAGCTAATTTGTGTGTAAACTAAATTAGAGTTGCGAGGGACAAAACTAAAAGAAATAAAAGAGAAACTGCCTAAGAGATGAACAATGTTAGAAACCACCAAGCCCAAAGTAGAACGATTCTCCTTTTTATGTTGAATAGAATGCACCACAGTCATACTATCACTTTCAACTTCAAGCACTAAGAAGTCCAAAGAAAGAGCTAGCTGCATACCAAATAGAATTGCAGAAGCTTCTACAACATCAACAGGGTAACCACCAGTCTGCCATTTAGAAGTAGAAGCCATGACAACCCTAACCTTATTCCTGAAGACCACTCCACTTCCAAAACCCACATCCACATATACAGCAGCGTCTGTATTGAGTTTAAGCAAGCCCGATCTTGGACAAGTCTACTGCACAAGAGGTGAACCATTGACAACACCTGAGATGAAGACAAGCAAGATTGAAATTCCTCCAGTAATCAAGAAGCTCGAGAGAGAATATCCTCTGCTGAAGTTCGACCCTGCTTAAAACAAATGTCATTTCTTGATTTCCAAATAGACCAAGCAATAATACAGAAGAGATGAAGCAAATCAGGATCGTTTCGTTAGATTAAAGACAACAACAACTGTGGAAAAGTCGATCCAGCCAAAGAATTAATCTGATCAACAATAGAACTAGTATTCCATACATGTTTAACCTCAGGACAATCAAATCGAAAATTGACTCAATAGTAGATGAACACCGTTGACAGGCAGGAGCAATAGGCAGATGCTTTTGTAACATCAAGTCTTCAGTGAGCAAATTTGAATGACATGCCCTCCATAAGAAATGCTTAACTTTCTGTGGCGACTTCAAAGACCAAAGAGTAATCCATAATTTCTGAAGACCTGTAGCAAAAGATGAAACATCAGTAATAACATCAGGATTTGTTATAGAGAAAGCAAAATAGTAACCACACTTAACCGAGTACTATCCATTAGGAGTGTAAAACCAAGAAAGTCCCGACTACTAGAATCCATGATTAATTCACTAACATTCGCATCCCACTCTAAAACCTGGCAAGGAGATACAACCTTAAAACCATCTTTCTTAGGAATCCAATTATCTTTCCAAATGCGAATATTCCGTCCTTTACTCACCTTCCAATAAATTCTTTATTCAATGATCCATCGTGCCTTCATCAAACTCCGCCCCATATAACTTGGTTGATACCCATCCTTAACTTTCAGAATGCTAGTCCTACGAAAATATCTGGCCTTCATTACTCTATATAGCAAGGAGTCGAAATTAGTGGCTAATCTCCAAACTTGGTTTGCAAGCATAGCAAGATTAAAAAGTTGAAAACTCCGAAAACTAATGCTCCATGTTTCTTGGCTAAACACATTATATCCCATTTACACCAATGCATTTTCCTTTCATCCTTCTGTTGACCCCACAAGAAATTTGCAACCTTTTTTTTTAAATTGTTACAAATGCCTTCAGGGATTAAAAAATAACTTATCATATATGTTAGGGCAGCCTATGCTACAGCCTTAATCAGAATTTATTTTCCTGCATTGGACGATGTTTTCTCCTTCAATCCTTAATTTCTTAGCCACTCTATCTTGAAGCACTGAAAAAATAAGTATCTTAGATAGGGACGACGATTTTGGTCCGATGCACGGATACCCAACTCAATTAGGACCAATAATACTTGATTCGTTTAATAAATAGGATAGAGCGAATTTTTTTTATACTTGTGATAGGTTCGGATCGGATTCGGATAATGATAATACTCATCCCGAACCTGATATGATTATATATATTATATATATTTTTATTTTTTAATATTTTATTTATATATAATTTATATATTTTTTAATTTATAATTTTTTATGTGAAATATAAATTATATTATATGAATATTTAAAAATTAAATAAATAAATATTTTAAAAATTATAAAACTATATAAACAGGTATATCCAACTTGATCCGTTTCGTCTCGAAGCGGAACAGATATTTTTATTATTAAACGAGTTGGATTTGAGCTTTACAAAATTCATCTTAAATCTGATTTGTTACCGTCCCTAATTTTAGGCTTACCTATAATGGATGGTTAGCCAAGATACTTCCCATGATTCTCAACTCCTTCAACACCCAAACTTACCAGTAAATGCTGTTTAATTCACTTTCAACATTCATGTTGAATGAAATTTTGGATTTTTCCAAATTAATTTGTTGCCTCGAAGCTGCTGAATTATTTATTTTTAATATAGAAGAAAATTAAAATTATTATTTATACCATAAATTTATTTATCATTAGATTATAGAGGTGACATTAATTCAGTTTAATCGATTTAAAAGATTGTCATCAAATCAAATAAATATCTTTGGTTTAAATAATTTTCAAACTAAATCAAATCATTATTATAGTTAAACCATTAATTTCGGTTCAATTTGTAAATATTTTCGATTTATAGATTTCAAATTAAAGAAATTTTTTTATAAATTATCATTATTTTATTATAAATTTAAGAAAAAATACCTATAAAATATTAATAATAAGAAAATTTCAAAAATAGTTTAATATTTTATAACCCAAAACTTATCTATTTCATTAAATAATATACTTAAAATTTATATTTTTCTTAAAAATTACACTCTTTTTGTTTATTTTTAGTTAATTTTTATGGATGATTATTTTTTAAATTCTAAATTAAAAAAAATATGTGGTTATATTATAAAATAAAATAAAATATATTTAATTGTAATAATAGTAAAAAAATAATATATATTATATATAATTTTAATTTGATTCGATTTGAAACTGAATAAAAAAATATTCAAATATTAAATTAAATTAAATTTTTAATTTATTTTATTTTTTAAATTAAACTAAATCAAATAAATAATAAATTATTAATTTTGATTTAATTTGGTGAATTTAATTTGATTTGATGAGTCGGTTTGTCTTCCACCATTTACTGTTGGAGTTAAAAAACTCCAGCACGCACGAATCACGTGACCAGACAGATAGTTTGTTACTTTGCTTGCCAACGGTCCACTTCTCATCTTCACTCTCTGTGGTTCTCTCTGCTCCCATGAAATTGAAATGCTGCTTTCACTTCAAAACCCCTCTTCTCAACTCTTCCCAATCCCTAAAACCCTAATTCTTCAAAACCCTAAAACCCCTCTCAAATCATTTGTCCGGTGCTCCGCTAAACCCGATTCAAAGACCCTTCCTCAATCTGCCATTCAGCGCATCGCTGATAAGCTTCGCTCTCTTGGCTTCACTGAACATAACCCTAAACCACAAACCTTAAGCACAGACCTTCAAAAAGAGACAAAACCTATTGGAGAAATTTTTATCCCTTTGTCCAATCAATTGCCTAAATACCGGGTCGGCCATACTCTTGACCCGAGCTGGAGTACCCCCGAGAATCCAGTTCCGAGACCTGGATCTGGAAACGCGATTGTTAGGTATCATGAGCTGAGAAAGGAAGTGAAGAAAGAGAGAGAAGCGAGGAAAAGAGAACCTAAGGCTCCGACATTAGCGGAATTGAGTTTATCAGTGGAGGAGCTGAGGAGGTTGAGGACAATTGGAATTGCTGAAAAGAGGAAGTTGAAGGTGGGAAAAGCGGGGATTACGGAAGTGATTGTGAATGGGATTCATGAGAGGTGGAGGAGAGCAGAAGTGGTTAAGATTGTTTGTGAGGATTTGTGCCGGATGAACATGAAGAGGACTCATGATTTATTGGAGGTTAAGATCATTAACTTTTTTAGAGATTTTGAATTATGATTCTTTTTGTTACCAGCCAAGATATCTGTAAATTGATTCACTGCACTAACATTCTAGGTTTCTCAGGATTCTCATCTTCAATATATATGGTATTTGCTAACATTCTAGGTTTCTCAGTATACACTAATTTACTGAATCAATCAGTACCACAACTCTATCTTTCCAATTCCAACAAACTTTTGATTCTTATTGCATCTTATACGTGGATGAATTACTTGACATGCAGTATTAATTGAATCTTCACATAATTTGTATGCGAATTCATTAGAGCCTCAGGTTCGGCATATACTTCTATTGAATCCCCAGTTATAATGATATTATTATATTTTCTGACATTTGCAGAGAAAAACTGGAGGTTTGGTTGTTTGGAGGTCCGGGAGTAAAATAGTATTGTATAGGGGTATCAATTATAAGTATCCCTACTTTTTATCAGTTAATAGTACAACAAATGAGGCTAATTCTGATGGTGTACAAGATACTAATTTGGATTATGAGGATGATAAAATGGAGAGCTGCTCTTCTGGTGTGGATGTTGCAAAGCCTTCTGGACCATTTCCAACCAATACGATGATTCCACCTTCCTTAATACAAGGTGTTGGTTCCCCAAGTAGAGTACGATTTCAGCTTCCGGGTGAGGTGCAGCTTACGGAAGAAATTGACAGCTTGCTAGATGGACTAGGTCCACGCTTTACGGATTGGTGGGGATATGACCCACTCCCGGTCAATGCTGATCTTCTTCCTGCTGTTGTTCGTGGATACCGGAAACCTTTCCGCCTGCTTCCGTATGGTGTCATGCCTAAACTGACAGATGATGAAATGACCACATTAAGGAGGCTAGGACGACCCTTACCTTGCCATTTTGCATTAAGTGAGATTGATTTCTGATGCCACGTTTTGGAATCTTTTGAATTAATGTTTAACAACTTACCTTCTTTTCATATCAGGTAGAAATAGGAAACTTCAAGGACTGGCTGCTTCTATTGTCAAGCTTTGGGAAAAATGTGAGATTGCTAAAATTGCAGTTAAGAGAGGCGTTCAGAACACCAACAGTGAGATGATGGCTGAAGAGTTAAAGGTTAGTGTTTCTTTGGCTAATTTAGTCATTTGTTTTTAGTTTCTATCTCTTGCTCACAAACACATGGTGCTTTGTCATGCTTTACTTCAGATGATGCTTTTAAGCTAGCTAGTGGTTTGATTTTTCAGTTATCTTTAGTTTACAGACGGCATGCTGTGCTATCTTATATTTTAGAATTGTAAGGAAAAGACCTGTATTAGTCACTCCTATTGGAAGTGTCATTATATTTCCCATCTTCCTTGTGCTGATCGGAAGTGCTTAGGTCCAGCTTTTAGAAATGTACATTTAGATTGTCTTAAGCGATTAAAATTACAACTTGGTTACCAAGATGACCTGCAGTAGAATTTATATTGTATGTTCTTGCTGCTATTGATGTCATCAAACTTTATAGGATTGTAAAAGTAAAATTCGCTCTTGGTTTTGTGTATTTGTCTTTTGGTAAATGTTAATGTACTGGTTCATAATTTTGGTATTCATTAGCATATTAATAATGTTCATCCTTCTCTTTATCTTTTATCCACTTGCTGTTTTGTTTGAGAACCTTGACAAATATATATTTAGAAATACATTTTCATCTTTTCTTCCTGCTATTTGGTTTGGTAGTTAGAGGTATAAGTTCTTGAATACTTCCTATAACTATTATCATTTTTATGAAAAATCATTTGGTAGTAAGTGCTGGAGCTGGTGCATTTGTAAGATGACTAGTGGAATTATATTGTATGTTAGCCATAAAAAGAAATTAATAAATGAGGAATAATATATGGATTTGCTTACCTGACATGAAATTATGAAAATAAATGAGTAAAATTTATCAGTGTCTATTAAACTTTAAATACTGTTGCAGTGGCTGACAGGGGGAACTCTGCTTTTACGAGATAGGGAATTTATTGTGTTGTATAGAGGAAAAGATTTCCTTCCTTCTACAGTTTCTTCTGTGATAGAACAGCGAAGAAAGTTTGCAATTCGTGGGGATAAACAGAAGGTAGATAGCATATCAGGTGAAATTTCAGAGGAGGTTGTGGACTCCAAAGTTGGGTCTGTAAATTCTGGTTCTAGAGATGAATTTGGTGGTGCCAATGGCCAGAGTTCTAATCTCCTTAAAGAGAAAAAGCTGAAGTCCACCGAGGCTGCTATTAAAAGAACCAGCATCAGATTGTCTATGGTAAGATTTTGTAAAGGTGATACGGTTACAGTGACTGTTGTTAAACACTTCTTGATATTACACATGGCATGTTGTGGCAGGCACTTGAAAAGAAAGCGAAGGCCGAAAAACTTCTAGTGGAGTTGAAGAACTCAGAGATGCCTCAACAACCAGAAATAGATGAAGAGGGCATAACTAAAGAAGAAAGATATATGTTGAGGAAGGTTGGCTTGCACATGAAGCCTTTCCTATTATTGGGTGAGTTATGCCACATGCTGCAAAGGTTTTTTTATCTCAAAGAAACTTCTGCACAAGCTCTTGTTCTTTTTTTAGGAGTTAGGGCATTTGAAGATCCATCAAAATGTATTCATTTCACAAATTTGGGCCCTGATGAACACTCTTTTTCATTGTCAGGTACACGGGGAGTTTTTGATGGAACAATTGAAAACATGCACCTTCATTGGAAGTACAGGGAACTTGTGAAGATAATATATAAAGGAAAAAGCTTAGAAGCTGTTCATGAAGCGGCCAGGACCTTAGAAGTAGAAAGTGGTGGAGTCTTGGTCACAGTTGAACGAGTTAGCAAGGGTTATGCCATCGTTGTATATCGTGGAAAGAATTATCAGAGGCCAGCTTGTTTGAGGCCTCCAACACTCTTGAGTAAGAGAGCAGCAATGAGACGCTCTTTAGAGGCACAACGTAGTAAGGTAAAATTGACTTTTGCATCAGTAGTATAAATGTCTGGGTCCGCCCGCATGCATTTCTATCAGTTTGCAGGTGTCAACCTGTCATGGATAAGTGTGGTGTCTGATTGTGACGTGGGACAGGTTGGAAAGCTGATTGTAAAGAGTGAATTTCAGGTTTGTATGGGGGTTAGGATGGGTGGGAAACGATCAGCGGAAGGTTGAGGCATATAAATAAGGGGGTTGAGATGCAAAACTAAACAAGAATAAAGAGTTATGGGCTGTTTTTGGAGCTGTGAAACTGTGAATAGTAAACAAATGAAAATTAATATGAATAGAAAATTAAAGAAAATAGTTTAAGTTTCGCAACTAAACTTCCTTAGGAATCACAACTAAGGTCCTAGGCATCACACTTAAAGTTGAATTGTATTGCACAACTCAAAATAACATAATTTCTGGTATTCTATTCAATCACAAAACTGAATTAAAAGTATTAAAATGCTAGGTATTTATAGACTTAAAACAACTACTAAATCTTTTAGTAAAGGACTTCCTTAAAGCAAATTAAAAAGAAATAAATTCTTCCTAAACTAACAAAGACTCAAAAAATGACTTAAAATTGAGAATAAAGACTTCTAAAGAAATTGAGACAGATTTTTCAGCAAATCTGAAAATTACAAAATTTCCACTTATTTAAAATAATGGACCAGGAGATGACTATACACATAAATTAAACTCTAAATACTCTATAATTTGTCTAATAAATCTTATATTAAATCTAGACCATAATTCTAAGCTTGAGTTCTTGAATTTGAAGTTTTTTGTCTTCCTATTCTTCGTCATTCTTCTCTTGTTGGAAAAAACTCAACCTGGAATTTTGAATTGCCTTAGTAACAAAAAATGATTAGCTATTTAATTGCCATTTTGCCTCTTTGGTTGCTAGCAGCAATTGGAACTTGAAAATAGCTTTAGACTTGTTTATGAATTGAATTGGAATTACAAAGTCCATCTCTTGAATATTGGCTAGAGACAATATTAATCCAATGTCATGTCTCGACTCCATTGGGCACGTAACCGGCGCTAGGGAACAGGAAAGCATAAGGTTTCCGGAATCCGTAGTAAGTCTGACTTACCACTGAACAACAAAAACTGTAATATAACAGCTATAACTGTCACAAACAAGGACTATGAGCCCATCTGTCACACAAAAACTCAATAATTTAACTTCATTTCCTAGCCACTGAGGACTGACATCATGCATTTAATATCAATTTAAGTTTCTGATTAACAGAGCAACTAATAAAAATATGACTATAAATCTGATATTGAAAATAACAATATGGAACTCTAAAGATTTTAATACAATGACCATAAAATAATTACATAATAAAACAAAATAATTCCACTGTTTGAGAAATGAAAGGCAGAAATACTCAATTTCAAAACTCAATCTCTGTAAGCTCAACCCTAAATCTGGAAAAATATTGAATAAGGGTGAGCGTTCGACTCAATGAGCTGATATAAATTAATTTAACATGCAGGTCATTTATTAAATCTATATGAAATGTCACATCACATATAATCATCCATAAACATACATAACAATCATGATGGAAAATATCCATGGAATCCAACCTCGTATATATTTTCGTTTATCGTAAATGGGGAGCTGACCCCTCCCTTGGCTCTCTTAAAATTCAACTATGGGGCCACGGTGAGATCAACTCAAATCAGATAATCCCTGTAATAACATCATCATAAATCATGTTGTGTCATGTTACATCGTTGATATTTTGTGTTAGTGGTGGATTCCACATCATCCTATTTTCCATCATCAACATATACATACAATGTCATTTATCATCATTATAAATATCAAATAATATGACATAAACATACATCATGCTCCTAAATCTAATGCAATAATGATAGTTATATATATATACATATTTCATCCATCAATGCATTTATCAATACTTGCATGCAGAGTTAAATTAAATATATCAACTCATAACTTGATGACCATTAACTAACTAGCTCTGTTTGGAGCGCCTGAAATCTGACGGCTAGGAAACTCCTGAATACCTAGACCGAATAGCATAGAGAACACATTAGAACATAAAATATACATATTAACTTGATAAATTTACAAAACGACTCCCAAGAGTTTGTCGGAATTTCGACAAAATGTCACCTAAAAATAAGACATAATCCTTTTGAAACAAAAATAAAAACACTTCTAATAATTAGCCCATCGGCCCAAATTCAACACTATCAATCAATTGACCCCTCTTGGGTCTCCAACTCAGTAATAAAATATTTATAATTAACTTTATATGTCTTAATCATTTAATCCAAATAAATAATTAATTACTTAGCAATTAAATAAACATTTCAACTCAAGTCTAATATCTAATCCATCAATACCGATGTACCATAAATAATAATAGTAGTGAGTAATTCATTTAGTAAATTTCAGTAATTATCTTAATTTAATCTCTTTATCGATTTGATTTAATTATCAATTTCATTAAATTACTTTTTAAATAAATTAACCTTTCAGTATCTAAATATCATAAATATTGTCCACCTAATTTTCATAATAATTTTCAAATCAATATAATAAATTCATCTTAATTTTTACATTTAATAAAAACACAATTCCTGATAATTTAATGCCCGAAAATTTCTAAAATCAACTCTAAACTCAATATTTTTCCATAATTCTCATCCAAATAATTTCTATAATAATTCTAGATAATCTAAAATAATTTATCCTAATTTATCCAGTCAAAATAAATACAGTTATTAAATTTTAACTGCCTAAATTCTCCAATACCAATATAAATATTCAACTATTTTCACAAATTTATCTCCAAATAATTTTCAAATAATTTATAAATAATTTTAGAATAAATTTAAACCTACTTACTCAAAATTTATCAAAAATCTAAGCGTGTCCCATATTTTTCAGTCCCGGATCGGAGCAAAATTGGTGTCATCGGAAAGCTTATGAAGAGAGGAGTTCGAAAAAAATTAGAGTCATCGAAATTGGCTGGAATCTGCCATTGAAGGTACGGTGGTACCATTTTCCGATCTCATTTTCTTGCGAACTTCAGGTAGCAAGATGGGTACCAAAAGAAAGCTAGTGGTGGGAATTGAGCAAAACCGGTGCCTATAAACTCTCCTCATGGCAGACTACACGGTGGTATGAAAGGTGTCGACCACCTCCCTCTGGTTTGGCTGGAATCGGCGCCTGAAGTCGGCCATTCTTCCTCCTCTCCCCCTTCTTCTTCCCTTCTTCTGCTTCTCCTCACGTTCGCAGCCAATCCGAGGCTGCCACATGGCAGTCTCTGATTGGTCCTATTATTTATTTTATTATTATTATTATTTTTTAAAATATGTAGAAAATTCATTTTAAGTTCAAAAATTATAAATAAATAGTCAATAAATTTCTTAGAAAATGTATTTCATTTTAACATACTAAAACTTGAAAAATAATATTTTTCTAATTTAATAAAAATTACTTAAATATAAATTTAATTTCTAAAAATTCTTAAAATTACAATAATAATAATTAAAACAATTTATTTAACTAAATAACTGAGTAAAAAATTAAATTATTAAATAACACATAATAATATAACACTAATTAAAATAAAAATTAATTTTTTGAAAAAAATATATTTCTCTTTTACTTTCAAATATTTATTTTTTAAAAATATAATAAATTCCAAAAATTCTTTTATATTCATAACTTTAATTAAATATTCATAAAATAATTAATATTTATAAATAAAGTATAATTTTTAAAAATATTTCAAAAATATGAGGTATTACATCCAACTTCTTTGATATCTTCAACAATAAAGTTGAAACCTTTTATTGCTTCTAAGTTGAACAAATATGCATCACATCTTGTTATTTTACTGCATGTTTGTTCTACCTTTTCTCCAACCGTACACTTGTCTACAAATTCCTTTCTTTCAAATCTCATCTTTACTTTTTCAAGCAATGCATGTTTGCTATTCATAGCAATATGAGCTTGCTGAATGAAGTATCCAAAAGGCTCAATTTCTTTTTCTGGTTCTTGATATTCAACCAAACTTTGATGTTTCAGCTTTTGGGATGGTGATTTTAAATTTTCTATCTCCTTTTTTGGTTGATCAACTTGTAGCACAAACTTTTATTGTTGCTATCTTTGTTGTTCTACATCTAAAGTAGGCTGATGAAGCTTTTCGGCTTGTTGTAATGCTCAATTGGCTTGCTGTCCGGGAATCTTAGCTTGCTATTATTGCTTTTGCACTTGGTTTTGGAGAGGTTGTATTACATTTTTGCTATCACAATTATAAGCCTTGAAAACAGGAAGTTTAGGAGTCAATTCTTGTGCAACTTATTTTGTCATTCAACCTTCAATTCGTGCCTCTTCCAATTTGTAGTTATATCTAGCCATTGACATGTTGCCTTTTTGTAAAGTACTCACCTTTTGATTTATCTTTTCAACATGGATTGACAAATACTTCCCTTGTAGCTTAGTCTTCATCTCTTTCCATGTACTATCAGGTGGTTGGCTTTATATTTCTATATCATGCTCAACACCATACCACCATTATTTAGCTAGCCCAATAATTTCATCTTTGCAAACCTTACTTTACGATCTTTTCTCATGTTACACCAATCAAAGAAAGATTCAATATAATGGAGCCAATCACAAAATGAAGCAGGATTTGTTATACCTTCAAAGTTGGGAACTTTTGTCTTTCCTCTTAAGGTGATGTTACCGACTTTATTATTAGGTTGAATTTGTCTTTTATCATGCTGAGTTGCAATTTGCAAATCTTGACTATCCCTAAAAGATATCATCAAATCTTGAAATTTTGGTTTCTTAATATATAAGACATGACTAATTGCCATAAATTCATGATACAAAGGAGGATATTTTTCAGGACCATCATAATTGTGCTTTAAACAATGTACTAATCTATTCGAAGTTTGTAAGCTTTAATTTCATATTGTAATTGTGAATTTCATTCCAAAAAATATACTCCGCCATTGAAGATTAAAGCGACAAGCTCCTAGGATCTTGAACTCTAATACCAAACTGATGCAGGACAGGTTGGAGAACTGATTATAAAGTGCGAATTTCAGGCTTATATAGATGCTATGATGGGTGTAAACTATAAGTGGATGGTTGAGGTATGTAAATAAGAGAGTTGAGATGTAAAACTAAGCAAGAATAAAGAGTTATGGGCCGTTGTTGGAGTTGTGAACAGTAATTGTGAATGGTAAATAAACATTAATATGAATAGAAAATTAAAGAAAATAGTTTAAGTTTCCCACCTAAGGAATCGCATGTAAGGTCCCATGGCATCACACACTGGATTGAATTGCATCACACAATTCGAAATAACATAGTTGTTAGTTTTTTATTCAATCACAAAACTAAATTAAAAGTATTACAATGCTAGGTATTTATAAATTTAAAATAACTCCTAAATCTTTAAGTAAAGGACTTCCAAACTAGTTTTCATCCTATAAGGATTTAGACTCCATAAAACAAATTAAAAAGAAATAAATTCTTTCTAAACCAACAAAAACTCAAAATATGACTTAAAATAAGAAAAAGACTCCTAGAGAAATTGGGACAGATTTTTTAGCAAATCTGAAATTACAAAATTGCCCTTTATTTAAAATAATAAACCAGCAAATAACTAGATGCATAAATTAAACTCTAAATACTTTATAATTTGTCCAATAAAGTCTATATTAAATCTAGACCATATTCTAAGCTTTATTCCTTGAATTTGAAGTTTATTGTCTTCCTATTCTCCGTCAGACTGGGGTTCATTTTTTCCTTTGTACTTTCAAAGGTTTATAAGTAACTTTCATATCTAAATACTAGTTTCCCTGGCTTGTGAGCTAGATCAGAACATTAGGCTTGTTTTGTGCAACCTCTTTGACTGTCTTATTTTATTTTTTCTTATTTTTACTTGTATGTCTAAGGAGCCAGTTTCTTTGGCTTTTTTTCATGTGATGACAAGGAACTGTCATTTTAACATTAGGCCAACTTGATTATTCCTTTTTTTCCACTTCTGAAAATTTGATTGTTTGCATTTGGTAAATATCTAATCATATTTGTTTTGTTTATTTTACTCTATGCAGTCTTTGAAACTTCATGTTTTAAGGCTTAACAGGAACATAAATGACTTGAAACTTAAGTTGGTGAGCTATCTCATAATTTTGTTCCTGGAAACTTATTGGTGATTTTTTCTTTTAGTTAATTACACAATAACTTTGGAAACAACATTGATAGAAAGTTACACATTGTTTCGAACCAGGCCAAAGACAAGGAGGCACTCAACATGCAGTCATTTGATGAAGTAAGATTTCTGGAGGTTCACTATCTCTCTATATATTGTTGCATGTGTACACACGTGTTTATATGTGTAGATTCTGGTCCTGTGGTTTGACCAAAAAATGGGGGTCCTCTTCCATCTCATAAACCACCATACCCATCCGAGTGGTCTAAACTCTAGACCTCAAAGTGGAAATCCAAAGTTCTAATCACTGGGATGTTCTTTTTGGGGACAAATCTACATTTACTTTGATTTAATGCTTGTTTCACTCAAAACAAATTGTCATGATCTAGGTTAAAGAAGAGATAAACATGATGGAGTCTGCTAAATGTGTGAAATCAGATTCAGTCATTCCCGCTTACTGTAAGGAGAACATAGAATTAAGCTGTTTACCGACAAGATGCTAGAAAGGAAAAAAATGTACTTTATAAGAGTCGTTTTCATTCTTTTGTGGTTTAAAGTTGAGCAATGTCCAATTTGATTAAAAATTCAACGCACATTTTGTACACTCAACCTTAGAGCACATGCACTTCAAACCACATATAGATAATAGTGTAGTGGACAATGTCCTTTCATGCAACCTATATTCTTTTACTTACATGATGTAGCTTATAGCTTTTCCACTTTCTTTTTGTTGTCTTTAACATTTATGACTTCTAATATAGTGTTTATAATGATTACTTAAGACTGGAGAAGCTAATTCCCACTCCAACTCAAATGGTGGCATGCATGCACTGGTACAACCTGCTGAACAGGCTACTCAAACTGCTCCTTCTTTGATATTTGATGCGAATGGGATGGGAAAAAGTGAACCTCAGTCTATGTTGGAATCAGTTAGCAAGGAAACCCGTGAGAGTGTAGTTGCTACTGTAAATGGTGGAGCTGCTGACTCAATTTCGTTTCCTAATAAATTTATGGTGATATCTAGGATCCCTTCTGTGTTTGTTTTATTTTTTTCTTCTCATCGCTTCTGATCTCATATTGTTTATGGGGATATCAGTCAGAGGAAAGGACCTTGTCTCCCCTCGTTCACACGGAGCATTGTCTGCCTGACAATGAAGCAATGAGGTCAATAATAGAATCAACTACAAGTGAGTTGGAAGAATCACTTTTAATTTCAATGGAGAAGGAGACTCCTCCAAAGGTTATCCATCTTTCTAATAAAGACAGGCTCATGCTACGAAAGCAAGCCCTTAAGATGAAGAAGCGCCCAGTGCTTGCAGTAGGTATTTTTACTTTCTCTGTATGTGGCTCAGTATGTTTTACCTATTCGCTAATGTTGATTCTATGTTTGTCTTTGTGGAACTTAAAAAGGTGTGATAGGTGAGAACTATATTCATATCTGCCTAGGACTACCTGAATAGTTCGTTGAGTTATTTTCCTACATATATGAAATTTACTTGTAATTCTCATATATGTAGATAGGTGAGAAATTATGATGATGATGATGATGATGATAATGATGATAATGAATTTGCTCAAGGCTTTTCATGGCAAGACGCAAATCTATTAATAAATGTTATTTTCTTGATTTCTAAAACAGAAAAGGAAGTTATAATGACTTTGAGCCCCAGTGTTTTCTACTGTTAGAATGTATATGTGTGCAAAATAAATATAGCATATTCTGGAAATGCTATATTTATTTTGGGATGGATGGGCATCTCTTACTGAATATGTTGGAATACAATGGGCTTTCTTTCCTTGTCCTATCTGGGCCTCCATTAATAGCACTTAAAAATAAAAAGTTCTTCTTGTGGACAAATTTAAAAGGACACCTGCCAGCTGCAAGGCACATATTAAAACACGGGCAAACTTACATTCATTATAGTACCATTTTCAATCATCTTATTTGTTTTATGTTGCTCTTACATGTCCCCTGTTTGGCGTTCAAGAGGCTATGGAGTTCAAAATAGTTAATTTTAGGTAGTGTGAGACGAATTAAAATAATTTGGTAGGATGGGGAGTAACTAAGAAAAGCTTGGAGAGGGGAGGGGGTGAGCTTAAGATCTCTTGATTTGTCAAATACATCCCTTCTAGGCAATCTGAAAACGATCATCTTTGGAGGTTTGTTATTGTGGCAATAAAATGGAGTAGCTCATAATGGCTGCTTTTTCAACTAAAGGAAGCACATGGACTGTGGGATCAAAATGGAAAAGGAAAGGGAATTTAACTTTATTTATGTGTTGTTTGAGTATTAGATGATAAGGACATGGTGGGGGTACTCTCCTTGAAATTCCAATTTTAATCTCTTTTTTATTAGATGGGGACATGAGCTTTATTAATTAAAATCTTCTAATATGCCTTGGAATACTGCTTATTTTGAGGAATGTTCAAGATCGGAACTAGAAACCTTTTTCACTTTTTTTTTTGGCTTTTATGGGGTAGCAGTCGATATCCAAAGAGGCTGCTGAGCTGGATGGAAGGTAGACAAAAAAGGAGAAAAACTTTACATCGTCTTGCCACTGGGCTTGTTGAGGTGGACCCTTTGAGAAAAGGATGAATTTTCCTTGGAAGGTATGTGCTGCTTCCAAGATTGTCTTTCTGCCTGGGATGTTGTTCAGATGAGGATTTTGACCACTGACAACCTTTAAGGAGGATATATTCATTGTTGCTTTCAAAAATGCATTTAGAACTGTGGGAATTTGTTTATGGAATTTCAGGAGTGTCTGTGAGGTTGATTTTAAGTGAATTGGAGCTTAGGAGGGGATATTTTGCAAAAAAGGGGTAATACATTTAGATCAAGTTCCTATAGCTGATTTTTTGGAGGAAAAGAATAGTGGAGATTTTGAGGGCAAACCTTGGTGTCTCTCAGCTGTAAAAGAAGGCGGCTCAAGAATTACCTCTAAAATAGCTGGCAGCACCTTTTTTATATATAATAAGCTGCCCCAAACCTTTATGAAATTTTCCCCTGTAAATGATTTTCCATGTGTGTTCAGGTTGATAAATTTCCCCTGTTAGATCCTATTTTCTTCCCCTCAATATTTTGTTATTATATTTTAGCTTTCAGAATAAATATATGCTCCCAATTCAAATGCCTGCTCCTAATCGCCTCTTCCAACTTAACTTTCTCTCATATCAAGTACAATTAAACATTGCCATGGGACTTATTAAGCTCTCTGCTGCTGTTGCTACTTTCCAGGGAGAAGCAACATTGTCACTGGCGTTGCCAAAGCAATCAAAGCTCACTTTCAAAAGTATCCTCTTGCTATAGTGAATGTTAAAGGCAGAGCCAAAGGAACTTCAGTTCAGGAAGTGGTTTTCCAGCTGGAGGTCGGCACTCTACAGTACCTGTCTTTTGTTGTTGATGCTAAACTTGATCAATCTGGATGAAGTGTTTTGCTCATGTTTATTTTACAGCAAGCAACAGGTGGAGTTTTAGTCTCCCAGGAGCCTAGCAAAGTTATACTTTACCGGGGCTGGGGAGCATTTGATGAACCTGATCCCAAGTGTAAGAAAAATGCCCGAGATACAGGGAGAACATCAGTGTGTGGAGAAGGAAGGTCTCAGCATGCTGTGTCTCCTGAGCTGATGGCAGCTATTAGACTTGAATGTGGACTGCAACGAAACCAAGAGCAATAGCAAACTCCATGCTGAAATTTGAGGTCGTCTGAAAGGTATTATAAAATACATGAAATTGTTTATCCTGGAGAATACATTACAATGGCATATAGAGAGGTGGGTTTTTTTTCTTCTCCATTTGATTTGTGTACGAGAGAATCATTACGTAGATCTGTGATATTCAAACAAGATGACACAAAATATACAGTCAGTAGCACATTCTTACATGCAAGTGTAGTTTTCTTAAAGAAGTCAGTAAGTGTATCTTCCCTGTATTCAGATTGATGTGTTCTGAGCAACAAAATTAACGGTGAGAACCATTAAAACCCCTTTTTTTCTCATCACACTTGTACTATATCTTCTTACATATTCACCCATAAATAAACAAGGTCAAAAGCTTTTTTTTTTTTTTTTTTTTTTTATTGCAGGCTCCCACAGGTTGTGTTCGTAGTTCATAATCATAGAATTTGGTAACTATTTACTGGCACGTGGTTATCGCAAGCTGGAATTTCTCATCGGAAAAGCAAAATAGCCATGTGAACTACCATTTCCCTGTCTTACCTTTTGGATTCAAAATAGCTGATCTTGCAGTCACAACACACAAGTACTTAAGATGAGCAGAATGAAATTTTGTATTCAGAATCACTCAAACTCTGTTCTTCATGTGTTTTTATACTAGTATATGTGCTTGGAAAAGAAATGACTGAAAAAGAAAGGTGAAGAGTAATGAGTCAAGCATTCTCAAAATGCCCACTTCATATTTTGTCCATTGTTAGTTATAATTACTGTATGTACTGCCAACTTCACTTGGAAAATATTATTGTAATGGTCTGTGAACGACATAATTATGTCTGCCTGGTTAAATGTTTATATTTAAAAATTGAGAAAGCCAGGAATTTTTCACTTAAAATACCATGGTAATGGTTTCCTTTTTTGTTTAGCGTGTAAGAATATACTTTTTGTGGATCAGATTGCTTTTTGAGCACAAGTAGCTATATTCTTAAACTCTCCTTTACCGGGGCCTAACGGCCCTCTTCCAATATAAAATTCTAGATTATACCCATTTGTCCCTACCCCTCCATTTCCACTAAAATATAGACATTGTAGACATGGTCATGCCAGTGTCCCATTTTAGATCAGAGTTCGAAACCCCGAAAATTTGCTCATCAGGATATCTGAATTCAACTGTAAAAAAATTGAGATTCCTATTATCAAGAGGTTTTAAATTATAATTTTGCTCATTGAAATTGTGGAGTTATGAATAAGGATGAC
Source organism: Aleurites moluccanus (assembly GCA_948193065.1). Lineage (NCBI taxonomy): Eukaryota > Viridiplantae > Streptophyta > Magnoliopsida > Malpighiales > Euphorbiaceae > Aleurites > Aleurites moluccanus. The sequence continues at coordinate 29,574 of CANXYC011855612.1, forward strand.
AACGAGTCGAATTTAAAATAAATTTAGTAAAATTTGATTTTGATTCGTTTAATAATAAAAATAACTGTTGTTATTCGTCACGTTTTAAATTGGAACGAGATGGATAACAGATCGAATCATATATATTTATTTTTATTTTTTATTTATATATATAAAATATAATAAAAAATAAAAATATACCTAATATATATAAATTAGATTGGAGCAGGGTGAGTATTACTTTTAATTGAACCTGTCATAAATATAAAATAAAAATTTATTTTACTTTATTTATTAAATAAATTAAATATCATTTATTTCATTAGGATGGAATCGAATAAAATATTTATATATTAAACCAAAATTATCATCTCTAATTATAAATTATAAAAGGGAAGTTATTCTTATTGTATATCTTCATAAAGGATTTGATTGATTTAACTATTGTTGGGTGCTAACGTATTAAGTTGCTAAATTTATATATAATTTTTAACTATTAATTGCTGAATTTTAAAATATTATTTTAATTATTAAATATATAAGATTAGTGAGAGAAATTTTAAAAACTAACAATATTGATTCTTAACAACTAATTCAATCGAGTTTGAAATTCAGAAAATAATTAAATTATTTAAATTAAAAAAAGTAAAGAAAAGAAAAGAAACAAAGAAAAATAAAAGAGAGAGAGAAAGTCATCAAAGATTTTGACTTTTATTACTTGAAGCATTGGTTTTGTCGTGTTAGAGTCACACAATATCTTTTCTTTTCTTATTTTTAATGATGAAATTACATTTCATTCAATTATTAAGAATAAGAAGAAGGGAAACATCATCATGATATGTATACATGAAGTTCTAGTTCTGGTCCGAAACATAATATTAATACGGTCTAACAATATTGAAATAAATTACTTAAATTCAAACCACACGTCACTGTATAGTCATGAAAGATGTGATATACTATGTTATAGATATTAAATATAAAATATAAATTTAATAATTTAATATAAACATAAATAAATTTAAATAATTTTTAATATTGACGAGATTCAAATTTAAGATATCTTGATCTTAAGATTTCATCCCTAGCCATCAAGCAAAGATCATTGGCTATATATATTATATAACTTGAAAAAAGAGAGCAAGGGATTCGTTAAAATTGAAGTCTATTCTTTAAATTTTATATACACTTATTATTAATATATATTTAAGTGTATTATGTATATATAAATGAATAAAAACAATAAATATAACAAAAATTTATAAAAAAAATAATAATAAATATTATTAGTATACTGTTTTTATTGATTTTCTAATTAAAGAAGCATTTCTCAAAACTAAAAAATCTTAAAATTGTTAATTAAATTAACATTTAAAATGATAAATTAAATTTAAATTTTTTAACTTATAATTCACACTTAATATAATAAATAATTAAATTTTTGAATATTTTTATAGTTTAAAAATTATATTATTTAATATTATCAACTTAAAAATTAAAATTAGATAATTTTATCTTGCACGCACTTTGTTTTGTGTAGCTAGGGGTAGAGCAAGTCTCACCTAATGTATTATTTATATTTATTTTAGCATTATATTATGTAAAGAAAGAAAGAAAAGGTGTACTAGTTAGGGTTTGATGAATGAAATTCTCTCTCTTTCCTTTTTCTTTCTTTAGTTTTTCTGACACAGAAAAAGAGAGATAGAAATGCACAAAAAACCTTGAAGTTTCAACGCCCAAAACTCAAAAGCAATCATAATGTCTTCTCCTTCTTCTCCTAACCTTCTCCATCGCCATCATTGTACCCACACCTCCACCAACCCCATATCATCATTATCTCCACCATCACTACCACCGCCACAAACAAAATCAAGAAACCAAACAACAACAAGAACAAAGAAAAAGAAAAAGAAAAAGAAAGAAAGAAAGAAAATCTTTTCTTCAGAACCTAACAATAAACAAGAAAGAAAGCATTTCTTGTTTTTTCTTAGGAAAGAAAAACCAACAAGAACATGCAACTACAGTAACTATAAATCCAAGATCTCTTGGTTTTCAGTGAAGAAGTTACTTGTATCTTTTTAATTCAAAAAGGAAGTTTTTTGATCTTTCTTTCCTTTTGGAGGGGAATCAAGCATCTTGGTCCGATGATAATTTGCTTGCTAGATCAAGCAAATCACAACTCTTCTTCTACTACTACTTCTATATATATGTATTATTTTCTTTGCTTTTTATGGTTAATTTTCTTGGACTTTTGAGTTTGGTTTATATTAATTAGGTTTTCTTGAAGACTTATTGCTAATATTATGAGAGCTTATATAGGCATAATTCCTACGATCATGTGGTAAGTGTGTTCTAATTATCATCTTTGTCTCACTCTGTCTTTAAATCAGTATTATTTTCTTGTTTTAATTTATCTGTTCAAGTACAAGGTTTTAACTTAATGCGCATGGATCTTGACCTTTTAAATGTGAAATGAAAGGAAAAATCTCTTTTATCATCATCCTGGTTTTTAATTAAGGAAATTCCTTTCTGATTGATGAATATTTTTGAGGTTTTCTCAAGCTATTAGCAGATCTACATCTACTTTGTATATAGATTTATATAACTAGGGTTTTTATTTATAGCAAATTTATTGCTCAAGATTTCGTTATTTTGTATAGCCATGCAAAACTTGGGATAACTTATTAATTAATATGATTAATTTGCATGTTAATACATATGAGATTATAAATAAGTATGTTTACATCTGTTAATTAATTCATGCACAGAAAAAGAAGAAGAAGAAGTGTATATATGCAAAAGAGTAGCGTTTAGAGTTTACTTCCCTTTTCAATTTTCTTCATAAATAAGAAGCCAGTATCATTAAAAAAACATATATGTTTTACATTATTTGAATTTTAAAAGATCTTCTTGCAATTTTTTGCTTGCTTATTTTATTATTTAGATGCTTTAATGTATATTCTTGATGCTTCAAGAACATCCATTAATTAAATAACTTTTATCAAGAAATTTGCAGAAATTGAGTGTTAGTATATTATATTCAAAGTACTGAATAATTTTTTCTTATTTTTAATTAATATGGAGAAAATAAGAGTAACTAATCGTTGCATCTAATACCCTGAATGATTGAAGCTTGCTTTGGACTATCATCATCACGTTTAATTATTTTATGCTTAAAGACTTATAAATCATATGAGGTTCTCTCTTAATTTCTTCTAAATAAAATTTAAACGTAGACTCATTTCCATGGTTGTATATACAAATTATATGTTATGATCTGTCTGGCTACTCCCTTCTTTTGTAGGATTTTGAAATTATGTGCATAATATTTAGTATTTATATATGTATTTATAAAATTTTCTTGGGAATTTTATATAATTGTGCCAAGAAAATATATTTTGACCTAAATATTTTGAATAATTACTCAAATAAATATGTAATCTTGGTAGTAATGAGGATGTAAATAAATTAAAATATTTGAGTATTAATTTAAAATAAATATATAACATTATCTAAATTCAATGTTAATTAAATAGATGTCGAGATTTTATTATATATTATTTTTAAAAAAACTAAACTCAGAACAAGTTTAAATATAGCTTTTAAGGCTCTAATTTCTTAATGAATTGAATTTGAATATGTATATACACAAATTAATGCATTATTAACTTAATTGAACTCAATTATACACTTCTGGGTAGGAGAGTCTGATCGATGGACTGAGCCAGAAACAGTACATTATGTATATGCAAGTTTTGTCAAAATGTCATAATTAAGCACAGGGATTTAATTGAATAGGCCCTACTGCCACTTTCATTATTGCAGATTATGATAACAAAGAGAAAACATTAAGATATGTATCTAAGCTGTGAGTTTTCTTTTATTTTATTTAAAAGATTTGTATAAGATCATTTGAATTGAATCTATAATATAAATTAAATTTCAAACTTATTATAAAAAAAAATAAAAAACTTAATTCAGTGGACAAGTGAACTTAATTTGATTTAATCATATCAAAATTAAATTTAATATAATACGTAAAAATTATTTAATATTATCGTGAAATTAAAAATTAGTGGCGTAACTAATGGGATTAAAGAATTTTGATTTCTTTTTAAATCTTTAAAATATAGTTTTTTAATTTTATTTAATTGATCCTTTAAAAAAATTTTAATTCGCCTTTTCAGTTTGCAATTATATTAATTTTAGCTTCTTCTAATAGAATTTTTTGGTTGCTTCCCTGATGACAAATGCAACTACTAGTCATTATGCAAAACAGCACAATCCCATTGATTTCTAGGTCCATTAAACCGAATTAATTAAGCAGCAATAACTGAAAGTCACTTAACAGAAATGCAGCTGATGATTTGGGTCATCTATATAATGTTATTGATGTGTAAAAAATCTTTGCTAAGAGAGAATAAATCTACCACTTAATCCTTATAATTAGGCCTTCCATAATTGGAATCTCTATCAAAAGATTAGCAGGCAAATGGTGCAACAATTTTAGTTGAAATAAGTCATCAAATTGGTGATTAATACATAGCCTTGCTCTTCATTAGTCTTCAATTATTTAGTATGTTTATTTTCCCACTATTTTTATATAAAAATTTCTTAGAAGTAAAGTTATTAGTGTTTTCAATCTATAATTTTCTACACTGCAAAACAAGTAGTTACTTATTTCAATTATCTGTTTAATATATTTATGTTAATTGCTTGAATTTCTTAATGTAATATTTTCTCTTTTCACTATTTCATTAATTAAATATTTATTTAAAATTTTAGAAGTTGACTGAATTGATAATTGAATTTACTTTCTATCTTATTAATTAATAAATGATTATGAAGGACGAATAACGCATCCTAAACCCGTTTGAAGAGAGAAAATAACAATTCAGATTCTCAGTTTTATTTGATATTTTATTTTTTATTTCATATATTTTTTTATCAGTCAAATTACTTATAAAAAAATATTGATTATTAAAACATTTTAAATAAAATGTGTTGTAACGTTTAAATAGATATATGGGATATCAAATAGAACAAGATGTTTGAATTAAGAAAATAATCTTAGTAAACAATGTATTATTTTTTAAGAAGTAAATAATTATGTGCACAAGTTTTTTTTTTTTTCATTATTATTATGCACATTAAACTTAGGTAATGTGTTAATTTTGTAGTGTTTAGTGGGCTTATCATTTAAATAACATTAATAAAATTTATGATTATTAATAGTTAAAAGTTATAATCGAAATAGTGAGGGGTAAAAAAATTTAATCATTAATGTTTGACTTTCTAACTGTTGGATCCTAATAACCTATCACAACCATTAAATAAACAGACTTTTATTGTTAAATCAAGTGATAGATGCAAATCCAACGGGACCAGGCATATATGATTTGTGCACGTGCACTTAGACCTGATCATCAGTTTGGTTTTAACTAAGAATTGAATTGAGAGGAACTGAAACTAAACCGAATATATATATATTTTTATTTATATTCTGAATCAAATTGAAACTGAACTTTCAGATTTTGAGGAATCGGAATTGTTCATAATCAAAATCATTTAGAATCCAAATAAGAGGTCATGATTTTGGATAGAATTAAAAAAAATAATAAAAAATGAAAATTAAAACTTATTTTAAATTAATTACAATTTTTTTACAACTTACAAGTAAACAACTAATTAATAATTTTATAATATTTAATATTATCTAGAAAATATCAGTTGTTGTTTCTATAATAGTTGCAATTCACAAACTTATTAACATTTATTATAAAACTTTTTCAATAATTAAAATTTACTACTAAAATAATCAACAAAAATAATATGAATTAATATTTGATATTAATTTTTTCTGCAAAATAATAAAACAATTAACACTTTTTTATTTCAAATTTTATAATTTTTACTAAAAAATGAACTCAAAATCTAAATTAAATCTTTGACCGAAACCAAAACTAGAACCAGTACTGTCAATTCCTGAAACCATAACTAGAACCAATATTTTCAAATGTCGTGGAATTGAAACCAAGCAACTTCGTCACTTTAGGGCACTACTCCTTAGGGACCGATTCACTATGCATAAATTGATAAACATAAATTATTAAGTAATACGAAAATATATTTATTTATTTATAAAATATATTTAAAATATATATGCGTATTCAATTTAATAATTTCATTTAATGAATTCTCAAAATTTTTGTCGCTCGTTTCAAAACCAAAACTGAATCTTGACCCGACCGTAAATTGTTTTCCTTTTGTTAATTAGAAATTTTTAGTATAGTATATATTATCATTTATCAATCATATGAAGTTGTACATTAAGATTTTACTTCAACAACATATAATAAATTACTAAATTAGAGAAATTTGGATCAGTACTATCAACGAGGCCCAATCACAGGCCCAATTTATTAATAATTTATTAAATTTTATAGGTGTGGTTAGTGTGATTTCTTTGCCGATATTTACAACGAGTGGCGGCCAAGCCCTTAAAAATCAAAATCATACCCATAAAATAAATTTAAAAAAAAAAAAAAAAAAAAAACAGGGAACTGTATTGACTGTTGAGGTAGTGTTTCACGTAAACGGCTTTTGCTTTTTTTATTGCAGTTATGATTCTCCAAGCCAGTTCTTGTAGCTTCGGAGGCATCTCCTCCTTCGCATGCCCGCGCAAATCTTCCTATCTCAGCCGTGCTCCGTCCACTGTAATTCGAGCTAAAGGTAATTAATTAACTTACTACTTCTTATTTCTTCCTAATTTCAGTTTCTTTAGAATTTGTTTATTGAAATTAATGGCTTAACTTGTACAATTCTAGGTCTTGATTTTATTTTTTTTGGTAATGTTTCAGTGGAACCAACGGAGAAGTCGGTAGAGATAATGAGGAAATTCTCGGAACAGTATGCTCGTAAATCCGGAACCTATTTTTGTGTTGACAAGGGAGTTACTTCTGTTGTTATTAAGGTAATTTTCATTTAATACGACAATTTTTTCCGAATTATCATTTCATTTCCCTTGTAATTTGAAAATTTTTAGTTGTTAATCAAGTATTTATTGATTTTAATGGCTTTTCAAATGAGTTGCTTTTTTGGCTCTAATTCTTGCTTAGATTGATATTCTTTTTTGGATTTGAACAGGGATTGGCAGAGCATAAAGATTCGTTGGGTGCACCTCTTTGCCCTTGTAGGTAAATATGTAGTACTATATTATGATATTTTTGTACTGATTTATGGGAATTTTATTTATAGTTACTGCTGGAATCCATTTAACTAAGATCTTAATATAATCTTCTACTATTACTACAAGTTTTGAATCCTTGGTGTATGTACAGGCATTACGATGACAAACCAGCTGAGGCCGGGCAGGGCTTTTGGAATTGTCCATGTGTCCCCATGAGAGAAAGGTATTTATCTTTTTTTCTCTACAAAGAATTATGTAGCATGTTAGTTGGCAAATAATTGTTTTGGATAATATATTTATAAAACATGAGGTTTTTAATTTCTAATCATTCCAATTCAGAGAAAAAGGGAATGGTAGATGCTTAGTCATGGAAAGGCATAATTAAATATACCTGCAGTCATTGTTGGGAGATTTAATAATAAATAATGAAGGTGTTGAAGGAATACTCAAGAGTAACATTCTGGTTAGTTTGGTTCTGCTGTCCATTAGGAGGGAGGTTTAACAGAAGGGTTCAAACTTTTAGATTAGATTGAATTAGTAGGAAGTATGGTTGCAGTATCATGTTTATTGAACAGTTAGTGGAAATTTTGTTTGGGATGGCTGTTCCACTTTCCATTTTTCATCATGCAAGAATGCTGGACTAGTCTTAGCCTAATGAACGAGTAACAAGAACTAAATTTGTAGCAGATCCATTTGTATGCTGGTAGGGGGTGGTGCTTATTGGAATGGTGTGATGAAGATTTACTTTGACTACAAATTGCAATGTAGATGTTATAAGTGAAGTTCATGTTGGCAAAAAATGACATGGTAATCAACAACTATTCATAAGCTATGAACCTTTGGTACATTAAAAAATGAAATAGGACAATGCTATGAAACAACCTGGAGAATACATGTTGACTTAGGCCAGGCTCTGCACAAAGCTTCTCAAAGAATGCATCAATCTTATTTACTTTTGCAAGAAATGACACATGAAGAAGATGGTATTTTATCATTGTTGTTTTATCTCCGTAATTCGCTGACTGTGTATCAACCTTTTGAAAGAGAGGAAGGAAACCTCATTAGTGAAGGAAATCAAATATTGAACAGCTATTTGATATTAAGCAGCACTCTTTTTTGCTATTCCAATTGAGTAATAAGGGAAGGGAAGGGGGGGGCAGCCTATACAATCCAACATCTTGATGAATGCTGTTTTTCTTGCATGGCAACCTTGAAAAATGCTGCCAGTGGTTTGAGGGTCAGATGAGTTGTTAATTATAGTATTGTATATGAGAGTCATTTTCCTTATAGTTTCTTTTTGCCAAAAGGTTTAAACAAGGAAACCACTCAAAATTAGTTGAATTAATTTTGACATTGCTATGGTTACAAAAAAGAAATCAAGAACTCCATTGCTTAATCTTGACTCTCACATGCCTATTAATTTACTTGTTTCTGATGTGTTTTTGCGATGAGTGAAAGACCGAGTAAATTTTTATAGTGTTTGAGATTGAGTATGGATATATGCTTTGAATGGAAAAGTTTGCTCTCTTGAATCTGATACAGATATCTCCATGAATTTTGTTATTGTAATTTTAGTCCCGTGTTTAACTGTATGATTGTCTTCTCAGAAGGGAGTGTCACTGCATGCTCTTTCTTACACCAGATAATGATTTTGCTGGCAAGGATCAGGTGATTCTAAATCCCCTTATTTTTGGTTGATTAAATCCTTTATTACCAAACATAAATGAAGCATCACATTATGCTTACAATCTTAATCTAGAAGGGGTGGTTGTTGTATTGTTGATTATAAAACAGGATTATTATACGAAATTTAAGCTATTTTGATTGTAATGTGCAAAGAAAATAAGATTAGTTTGGATTCTTATTTGTGAGGCTTGATAAATAAAAGGATTAATTACTATTTTTCCTCTGTAGAATGATCAAATACACTAAGTTTTTCCTGACTTGTTAAAAATAAACTAACTCCCCCCCCCCCCCCCGCGCGACAAATGTCACAATGTACTATTTGACATTTCCATCCAATTTTACCATTAGTTAACCATTAGTTAATCCTATAAGGATAGTAAAAAAATAGAAATGTCATTATCTTTTATTTTTAATTAATTACATTTTATTTTTACTTTAAAAAATATTTTTTAGGGTTAAAAAAATTATTTTCATATTTTTTGACAAATTTTAAAATAAAAAACAAACAAATATTTTTTAAAAAATATTTTTTATTTTTTATTTTAAAAAATAATTTAAAAGAAATTAAATTATTTCTTCTTAAATTTTTTAATACAAATAAAAAATTCATTTTCATATTTTTGACATATTTAGAAATAAAAAGTAAAAAATATTTTTTATTTTTTATTTGTTATTAGTTATTTGTTATTTTCAAATTTTTTATTTTTTAAAAAATAAAATAAAAATATTTTATTTTTTTTTATTTTCAAATTTTTCAAAAAAATGAAAATGTATTTTTTAACTCTAAAAAGTATTTTTTTTAAAATAAAAAATAAAATGTAATTAATTAAAATTAAAGAGTAAGGGCATTTATTTCTTTTTACTACTCTTATATGGTTGACTAACGGTTGATTAACGGCAAAATTGGACGGAATGACCTAGTAGTATATTGTAACATTCAGGAGAAAGTTAGTATATTTTTGAAAGGTTAAGGGGATTTAGTGTATTAGGTCATTTTATAAAAAAAAATAATAATTAACGCTAAATAAAATTCAGAATTGACAAATGCAGAATGTGGGTTCTGCACATCTACAACAAGCACAGTTTTCACATATACCACTAAAATAACAGGAACAAACAAGTGATAATATTACTAATTAAATGCATAAATAATGATCAGTTACATTGGTTCTTGTTATAGTTAATACATTTACATTGCATTTTTTAAGTGTATTACGATTGATGTTCTTTGTCTAATGTGATAGTTGATTTGTTGCTGTGCAGAAAATCTCCTTGGAAGAAATCAAGGAAACAACAGCAAATATGTGATGTGATGAACTATATTGATTTATTTAATGAGCTATGGTCTCGTGCCCAAAAAATAGCACTCTCGTGCCTGTATATTACGTGCTATATGCTAATCAGAAAACAAATCTGATTTCTCACTGCTACATTTCCACTGCAATTTTTTTTTCCTCTTTTTCTTTGTCCTTGTTCGAGTACAATCATATACTCTTGCTTCTTGAGGAGAATGTGGAACCGAGTTCTTGATATTCTTTGTAGGGAAATGATGTTCTATTTATTAGAATTGATTTGTCATCGAAATTGAATTACTTCCTTGAAAAAACACTAATTAGAGTGTTGTTTAAAAGTTTTTTTTTTTGTTGTGATCAAAACATATTTTAAAAATAACTTTAATAATATCAATAATGTTTTTCATTTAGAGTATGCTTAACTCTTTAATCTTTCTAATATAATGTCACAAACTAGTTAAATACTTGAATATCATTAGAATAAATGCACCTAGTAATAATTACTACTTTGTTTCGTTTATACAGACACAAAAATTATTATTGTCATACTGCATTAAATATTATAGACTGGATTTGTGTAGAAACCAAGATAATTCATTTAATGCATGTAATTAATTCTGTAATTTGGAATGTCTTGTTTTTAGTGGAAGATAATCACAATTTGGAGCAAAAAATAGCACTAAAATCTATTTTTTGGTGCCACAATTCTTCATGGAAAAACCAAGGACGAAATTCAAATTTTTTGTTGGTTCCATACATTTCCTGAGTTGAAGTACTATAACCTTAAGCTTCACTTTTGTTACTTCCATTTTGTTAGCTTCACTTTTGTTACTTCCATTTTGTTATTTTAATTGTTTATGAAAATTGTACTCAAATAAAAAATTTATTGGATGATATTCAAAAATATAAAAAGATAAGTAAAAATCAATAAAAGTGAGATATTAATTCATTTTTAATAATATAATTTAATTTAATGTAATATGAAAAATTATCTCTCACAATATAGAAATTATTATATAATTAATGTATTTTATAAATTAAAAAAAAACAAAATAAATTTTATACTTTAGATTAAATTTATTTCAAGTAAGTTTATGTATCTAAATGAAACACCTATAATAGAAATTTTGCCTATATTATATAAAACAGAGAGAGTATAATTGTTATTAAATGGGAACCATTTAAATATATATATATATATATATATATAACAATTAAATTTTATATATGATTTAACAGTAAATTTAAAATTTTCAAACTCTCTTCGGGATACTCAAAAATAAATATTAAACCATACAAATATACATATTCAACTAAGGATTTCTTCTTCTTCTTTTTATTTTTCAGTAAAAATATCCTAGTTAATTGAATGAACTTCCAGATCAAGAATATCAACATTAATGTTCAGGCAAGCAAGTAATTAATTACATTATCCCATACAAATGAAAAATCCATTGAAATTGCCAAGTCGTACAATAGGAATTCTCTACAACATTAAAACACTTTAACAGAAAAAGTACTATTATTAGGTTTTGATGAAGAAGATTGATCCTTCTTAGCACAATCTTTCCCATTCCTTGAAGCAAAAGCAACCAGAAACTTATCATTGGACCGCCCACCACCAGCAACAGCCACCGCAGCTGCCGATGAACCCTTCTTGCAAGCATGATCAGCAGGAAACCGGTGTTTCAAACAAACCTTCAAATGGCAAGTTTTGCAAATGCAAGTATTAGAAAAGGTCAAAAACTCCTTGCAACGCCTAACAGAGCAGGTAGGTTTCTTCTTCTTCAAGGGATCACAATCTCTAGATTGGACATGTTTCTCCATTATCAACTTCTCATTATCTCCATCATATCCGGTAGTTTCAATGGAAGCCGAACAAATTTCACAGACCATAACTTTTCTGCTGTTATGATCTGATTTTGGACAATCATGAGACTTGTAGGATCTATGCTCTAAACAAAACATCTAGACAAACATATATACATAAATGAGAAAAACCCTTTAAAATTCCAATGAATATATATTATATAATTCAATCTCTAAACTTGAAAATAAACCCAAATTCGATTATACCCTCTAAAAAAAGATTATATATGTTTACCTTTTGACAACCTTGGCACTTGAAAGGCAGAAAATCAAGCTGGTTACATTCTGAATGTTGGCAATGTCTACCAAGATCAGGAAAAGCTTCTGTTCCTCCTTCTGAACCCATTTATATATTTCTTGTTTCTTATTTCTTTGGATCGAATGTATAATGTGTATATATATATATATATATATATATGATGAAATTTTCAAGAATTGAAATCTTTGTATTGAAATGAATGAAAATTCAAGATTCAAGAATTAAAATCTTTGAATTGATATGAAAATGATAATTCAAGAATTGAATATATATATATATATATAGGTTAATGGAGCTGACTTGGAGCCTAATCCAAGACCAGCCTCAGGCTAACTTCCGTGTTAAGTTTGTGTTTTGATTAATGGCGGATCTCTCTGTTTATAATAGGATTTTATTCTATTTTTGGATTGGATGGTTCTAGACCAGACGGTCGGTGACGCGTATACCATGTCTCTCTTTGACTTTCTGACGTATGCATATAAATACGTTTAATGCCACATCAGTTCCATTAAAAGCATTTGTCTTGGACAGGTCACTTGCCACATCATTTTTTTATAATTAACTGTCCACATCATGCCTATTTCTTAAATGAAAATTTATGACCAAATGCATAATTTTATAGTTATATTTTGCATAATTCAATTTCTCCATTAATTTACAGAAAATTAGAAAATATATAAATTTATCAACCTATATATTTTGTGTTAATTTATTTATTTGAACTCACTTTGCATAATTTATATATTGAATATAAAATTTAAAGAAATTTTTTCATTATTAGACAGACAAACTCTAATATTTTGAAAATATTTTTTTTTATGAAATAATTAAAATTTAAAATTTTTAGACTATAATAAAATAATTAATAAATTTAATTTTATGAAAAAAATTAATTTTAAATTATAAATAGATTCGTGAAAAGTGGATATTTATAATTTTTTATGAGATGATATTTTTTTAAAATATTTATCTTAATTAAAAAATAAATGTATATTTTTTTTAGAATTATTTTTTTTTATAAATTTAAAAATCTTATATAATTGAAATAATCTATTAATTAATACCATTCTTCATATCCTATTAGGATATTGATTTTGGTCTACCAGTATAAATTGGGATTATTCTAACCAATCTTTAGTCTTAATTAATCTTTTTTTTTTTCACATTCATTCAAGAAAATCAAGAAAATTATCAAACGAAAAACGGAGTAAACTTCAAGAAGATGGCGATGGCGGCTAATTCCGAGAACAAACACTCTTCTGGTATAATTCCAACTTTACAAAACATTGTAGCAACTCTCAATTTAGACTGTAAATTAGACCTTAAACACATAGCACTCCGTGCTCGAAACGCTGAGTACAATCCTAAGCGTTTCTCCGCCGTGATTATGAGAATCAAAGACCCTAAAACAACTGCATTGATATTTGCCTCCGGCAAGGTAGTTTGCACCGGTGCCAAAACTGAAGATCAATCAAAATTTACTGTAAGAAAGTATGCAAGAATTGTTCAGAAACTTGGGTTTGAAGTAAAATTTAAAGATTTCAAGATTCAGAACATTGTTGCTTCTTGTGATGTAAATTCCCAATTAGACTTGAGAAATTTGTGCGTGGTAAACATGGAGTATTCACTACCTGTGAACCTGAACTCTTTCCTGGGCTTATATATCGGATGAAACAGCCAAAGATTGTATTGCTGATCTTTGTTTCTGGGAAAATTGTGATTACAGGAGCCAAGAAGAGAGATGAAACTTACTCTGCTTTTGAGAATATTTACCCTGTTCTCGCTGAATTCAAGAAACATTCATCTTGAATCTTGATCTTTGTTGGGCAATGCTCTAGAGTAGAAACATGTTTTATGTTTAATACTCTTACCACTATTATATAATATAGAGTGGAATTTTGAATTTCCCTCATTAATTTCTTGATTTTTTTTTAGAGTTAATTCTAATTAAAACTTAATAAATTAAAAAATTAATATTTTTTTAACATAAATTAAAGTGTTTAAAATTTAACAGTTAATTTAACTATTAAAATGCACTTTATTTTAAAATTTAACCACTAAAATATAATTTAAACTACTACTGACCTCTAAAAATATTACCTTTCAATAACATAAGTAATAAACTACTTGTAATATTATTTTAAATCTTGAATAAAATAGGTGATATAATTTTTAAATTATAAAATTATTTTTAAATTTAATTATTTTTTATATTTAATATAACTTTTAAGTTAAAATTTAAATTTTTTTTATTTATTTAAAATTTTTGTGATATATATATCGAAATATAATTTAACGACAAATATATATTTTTACTTAAACACCATCCAAGTATATATATATATATATGTATATATATATATATATATATAATTAAGTCCTTATTGTCTATAAAGAAACAAAAACGTGCACTTCAATTTGTAAAGATTTGTAAGGGGCAAAGAGAAAGCTCAAATATGCTTAGTATATCTTTTTCTTTTTTGACAACTTTGCTATAAAAGTCCAGAGAATAAATTATTCAACTTTTCTCTTCAATGGGTCCGATTAGAAATTTGGCTCTCCTCTTAATTTTCTGAAATTTTTTTTAACTTAATAAAAATGGTTATAAATATAAGTAGACAACTAATTAAAGATTATTTTATATAGCTATTTGTTTAAAGCAAAAACCGTGTGGTTTTGAAGATATTATTAATAGAATAAATCACTTTATTATATGTAAGAAAACAATATAAATATCATCCAGCCTAATACACTCAAAAAGTGCATACCACTCTCCCAAATAAATATCAATTAATATGCTTCAAATAAAACTCAATGAATAATAAATATCATTTAATATACTAAATAATTTTTTTATAATACTAAAATAATTTTTAAAATTCTAAAATTTAAATTTAAAAATTATAAAAAAAAATAATAAATGTAATATGTTATAAAAAAAACTTGTTTGTAATATTATTTTATTAGTGATATTGAAATCGTTTTTAAATTTATAAAATTTTTAATTCAATTATCAAAGAAATAAATTTAATATAATCGATATGATAAGTGAAAATTTATTTATAATATCAGTTTAAGCTTAAATTAAGATAAATATATATAATATATAATTTTTAAATTAAAAATGAATTTAGTACAATACATTAAAAAAAATAATCATATCTCAATATAAAAAGATTAATGTAATTCAAATGCTTAGCAATTAAGTATGCAATGATATCATAATTATAAGGTAGCTTGCCAGTTATGAATAGTTGGTCCTCTACATGCAAAAAAAAAAAAAAAGTAAGAGCCATATGCTTATTTCTTTTCTTTTCTTTTTTTGAAAAAAAAAAATTATTTTGATAAAAAGTGAAAGTGACCCATTTATTTATTTTTAACTTTTGTTTTTTTAAATTAAAAGTCTATTGTATGTAGCAAGTCCTAGGGGTTGTCAATTGTCTGGGTGCCCTTTTTACGAGATCAACGGTTAAGGAAATGCCACATCAGCAAAATTGCAGGAAATTTCTGTTAAGTCACGGAATAAAATTTGGCTAGTCCAAGCAAAGTGATCATTTTTCTAAGTATAAAAGTTGATAATGGCAATCAACTTTAAAGAACATCAATAATTGCATGCATATCTTTCTTCTGCTTGTATTGACAGACCAAGAAGAAAGAAAGCATTAGACATGCTTCTTGATCTGGGATTTTAAAATACCAAAGGTATCTGTAGTGATTTTAGGTTTGGTTGAATATGATTATTATTCACCCTTAATTGATTAATTGATGAAACAAGTTTTAAAGGTATCGGAGTAAGAGGTCTCAAGTTTAGTTCTTAATGAAAATGAAATTTAAAAAGAAGAAGAAGACCATAAGTTAATTAATTATTATAGTACAAAATTCATAAATATAAGCTTATAATACAAGTTAGATCATTACTATAATACAAAATTCATAAATATAATACAAGTTAATTCGTTATTATAATACAAAATTCATAAATATAGGCTATGATTTATTATTTTATGAAAAGGACCATTGCAAAAGTTAACCCTTTTATTTATTTGTTTTTAAATTTATTAAAATCCATTGGATTGTTTTATATCACACACAACAATCTTAAAATTTTCTTATTTAACTTATCTTTAATCATTGAGATATTATTTCATAGTATAATCAAATGTAATATAATTTAATTAAATAAAAAATAGAAATTTTATGTTATTGAATTACTTTATATATCTATTTAGTTTAACAATTGCAATTTATGCTTAGACATTAGCGATTGATTATTAACAATTGACAATCAATTAGTGATTGAAGAATAAAATATAAGTAAAAATTTTAATTTTTAACATTTGAATTATAATTTTAAAATATGGATTGTTCAATTTTAAAATACTTTTCAATTTTATATTTTATCCAACACCTAAAATTACGAATATAAATACTCATTTCAATATATATATATATATTATACATTGATCCAAACCCATAGTATATTATTACATTTTATTGCAATGAATTACATCATACCAAATTATTAAATTTAAATAATGATAGTAATAGCTAAGTGAATTTTTGTCTCATCTCTTATTAAATTTTTTTTTTGTCACTTTATCACATACTGTTTGAGTAGCTTCCCTTCGTAAGTTGGTTGTTGTGAAAAAAAATATAATAATTTTTAATGTATTAATTTTTTAAAATTTAAAAAATTTACGTAAAAATTTTTAAAAATTATAATATTATAATATTTATTATAATAAATATAATGATATATTTTTTATATGAAATAAAAATTAAATAAATTTAAAAATATATATTATAAATATATTAAATTTAAATTATTAGATTTTAACGATTTAAATTTAATATATTTATATTATATTTTTTAAATTTATTTAATTTTATAAAAATATATATTATAATATTATAATTAAAAAAAATGGGGTATCATATGCAAAGTACCCCATGAGAGAAAGCAACATTATTAGCATTGAAGTAACAAACCCAATACCCGAAAGTCAAAAAAGCTTCATTTGCTTGAGCTTGAGCATCACCACCACTGTGACCATTCCCCTGTTCTCCTTTTGGGCTTATTCTTCTCCGAAAGCAAAGGAATCGTATCTAATCACTCATCACATTATCACAAAAATTTCATCATCCTAAACCCTAAATAACTGATCTCATAGACTTGGTCTTCTTTCACTCTTCACTGCTCCAAAAATGACATTGTTTTTAGTGAATCTATTTCTTTCTACACATAGCAAAACCAACTTCCC
The DNA here is from genome assembly GCA_948193065.1 of Aleurites moluccanus. NCBI lineage: Eukaryota > Viridiplantae > Streptophyta > Magnoliopsida > Malpighiales > Euphorbiaceae > Aleurites > Aleurites moluccanus. The sequence goes on from CANXYC011855612.1 coordinate 47,109, forward strand.
GTTTTCTCCTCTTTATAATATAACAACTTAACTTGTGTCACAGCCGACCATGGATTCTCAATTTCGTTATCAACGTCTGTGAAACAAAATCAAACTCTTTTAGCTATGGAGTTTCAAGAAGCTCTTTTGAGGTTAATTATACACAAGCAGCCTATACAGAAACGCCTTGTCATTGATAATTCTGATTCCCAGAAAGAAACAGAGAAGCAAAAATGGAAAATTGTCTCCTTTCGTAGATCTTCTTTATCAAAACGACACAACAACTCCAAACAAGAAACCTCGGTGCCACCGAAAGAGTTCCTTTGTCCAATTTCTGGGTTTCTTATGAATGACCCTGTTATTGTCTCTTCTGGTCATACTTTTGATCGTGTTTGTGTTCAAGCTTGTAATACAATGTCTTTTACTCCTACTTTAATGGATGGTACTGTTCCTGATTTCTCTTCTGTTATTCCTAATTTAGCTCTCAAATCCGCCATTATCAATTGGTGCAATATCCATTTGATAAACCAACCAAAACACCTTGATTTCTTCTCCGCAGAAAAGCTCGTCCGTACAAAAATGAAGGATAAAGATTTTATTCGCAGAGTTAATGAGATCCCTTCAGTGAATTTCAATCACTCAGTGACTGAACTGAGCCATCGCCGCCCAACCCATTTCTCGTCGGGCTCAGAGGAATCGGTGGAGACAACCGTGTCAACCCCGCCACTACAATTCACCACTCGACCAAGTTGCTACTCCTCTGCTTCTTCTTCCTCAGAAATTGAAACATTAAACTCAAATCCCAACAATGAAGAAGAAGAAATCATTGCAAAATTGAAAAGCCCACAAGTTTTTGAAATTGAAGAAGCACTAATTTCACTGAGAAAGATCACAAGAACTAAGGAAAATACAAGAATCAAGCTCTGTACTCCAAAATTACTCTCAGCCCTCCGATCTTTGATCAATTCAAAGTACATTAATATTCAAGTGAACTCGGTTGCATGTTTGGTTAATTTATCTTTGGAGAAAGTGAACAAAGTTAAGATCGTACGGTCAGGGATTGTTCCTCTGTTGATTGATGTGTTAAAGGGAGGATTCCCTGAGGCGCAGGAGCATGCTAGTGGTGTGGTCTTCAGTTTAGCTCTTGATGATCATAATAAGACTGCAATTGGTGTTTTGGGTGCTTTGCCTCCACTCTTGCATCTGCTCCGATCTGAAAGTGAGTGGACTCGGAATGACTCGGCCTTAGCGTTATATCATCTCTCACTCGTTCAAAGCAATAAAACTAAGCTAATTAAACTCGGAGCAGTGCCAATGCTTTTGGGAATGGTCAAGTCGGGTCATATGAAGAATCGGGTTTTGCTCATTTTATGTAACTTGGCTTCGTGTGCTGACGGGCGGGCCGCAATGTTGGATTCGGGTGGGGTGGATTGTTTAGTGGGTTTGCTGAAGGGGAGTGTGTTGGAATCTGAGTCAACTCGGGATAGTTGTGTATCCGTGTTACATGCACTGAGTCACGGTGGTTTGAGGTTTAAAGGGTTGGCCAAGGCGGCGGGAGCGGAAGAGGTTTTCTTGCAATTGGAGAAGTCGGTGAGGGAGAAGACGAGAGAAAATTCTAGGAGAATGTTGGAGATGATGAAAAGGAAGGTGGAGGAAGATGAGGAGGAAGAGGTGGATTGGGAGGAATTGTTGCTTGACTCAGGATCAATGACAAGAACTCGGTGTCGACTCGGTGGTAAGAAGGAAGGGTCAAGTGTAAACTAGTCCGAGTTATTAGTGGGAGTTTTGTGTTAGAGTTTTGGTTAATTATATGCTTTCTTTTTTTGGGGTTTGTTCATGTGGAGTTTTTTATTATTATTATTATTATTTCTATTCCTATCAAAAGTGATGGGCAATAAAAAGGTGTAAATAATGCTTTAAAAAATGTGTTAAGAAGAGAAAAAGAAAACAAAGAAAAATTGTTGAATAAGAGATTTTTGCTTTAATTTGTGTTCTTCTTTCAATTAAATTATTATCTCAACACAAAAAGCTCTGTGTTTTTTAATTTGTGTGCATAGCAAGATTTTTTTATTTTTATTTTTCCTATACCATAGTAAACAACAATTTAATTAACTGTAACTAGAAAATATTTAGATTGGAATATCACCAATAAAATTTATATTAAAAGAAAATTAATCATATTAATCAAGCCTTACCTTCTTCTTTTTTTTCAAATCTTATTAATATTAAATCTATTTACTTATATTAAAAAAAAAAAAAAGTTATATTTTCTAAAATATTTAGGACCATTCAATTTTTTTAAACTATTTCTCCAATCATCTTAATTTAACTTCTTGGTTTCCTTTCAGATACTTCTTCACTTTTCTTTTCTCTCAATTTCTTGCTTTTTTTTTATCAAAAAAAAAAAAATAATCTTACATATGTTTGATATTATTATTGAAAAAGTTAATTAAAATAATTTTTGGATGAATTTGACATTATCCAAGCACTTGTTTAATATTATTATTATTAATAACAATATTTAGTCAAAATATTAAAGCAATTCTTTAAACTTTTTAATCAACTTTACAAACAACAAAATTCACATTGCAAAATATATTATTAAGTGATAAGAAGTAACTAACTTTTAACCCAAAAGGATACTAATTGCATTAGTAAAATAACTAATTATTTTAAATTACTATTGTATAGAATTCAGCACGATTGTAAATTTGCAAAAATTTCATAATCATTTTTCAATATTTATATTCCAAAAGAAAATCATATTGCTAATATAAATAATCCAATCCAATTTTACACCAAAAACTTCTCTCATTTTCAAACTTCTTTACCTAAAGCATCAATTGGCTTGTTTCTTTTTCCCTCTTCTATTAGATCTTACATTCTTCTTTGACAAAATTTTAGAAGGTTTGGACTTCTTGATGTGCTGTTCAGGAGGCATAGGTTTTGCTTTATCAACTTCACCATCTAAAGTAGAGTGATTAGCAGAAGATTTGCTCTTCAACTTCTTCTTTGGGCGAGATTTCTTCTTCGATGATTTTCAGAAGGCTTCTGTTTCTTATCTTGCTGTTTAGGAGGCACTGATTTCCAGACCTCATCCTCGGAAGAAGAAAGGGAATCATCTTCATCAAAACTAAGTACCAGGTCCTCCACAATATCTTCGTCTACCACTTCTTGCTGTTCTGCCTTTCTCTTCTTTGTTTTCTGTTTCTCTTTCTCCTTTTAAGGCTTCGCCCTGTAAACCGAAGACGTAAAGTCACTTGAGTTGTAATTAGCTAAGGTACAGGGAGCAACTAACAAGCATCAAACTGGGTATTGATAAGGTTCCGGAGCACAAGACTCCATGAGCGTTGCGAGGGTCGGGATTGTTTTACAAAGGCAGTCTTCCCTTTGCTTTTTGCAAAGAGGCTATTTCCTAATATGTTGGCTTTCCAAGTTGGAAGTAAAACCTGAACTAATAAAACTCCGTATGCACGTATAATGAGAGGTGTGTATGGAAATGTGGCAGAAAGAGTAAAGATTATGATGGATGTATATGCACATGCTTGTGTGGAGATGAAAAGAGAAGGAATGTTACCTGGATTCACCTCCTGGTAACCAGGAGGAACTAAAGATGGCTGCACCTTTCCCATCATCAGTATCATTGTCTTCAATAATTTCTGTCACCTTCTTCCCAATGACAGAGGAATGTTCACCCACAAGAACACTGAAAATTACATGCATATTAGACATTGGCCTTCTGAAAGATAGGAAGATTACAATCATAAATGATTAGACACAAATAACAGATAATAAACCTGGATGCCTTCAATGAATCTTTTCGCTGTTGTGCTCTCTGGAAAAGAATCGCAACATACTGAGACAGAGGGCTGGCCCGACTTTTTCTCATTCTGTAACAAAATATAGGACCCGTTCATCAGCATTTTGAATTATCCAAGGATAACTAAAAGGAACATATCAATATCATTTTTCTGTTCATTAAATCTTTGATCAACCGCATTCTATATCATGATGAACCCTTATGCTGTAAACATCAATTTATCATTACCCAGAAACCTCACAGTCAACATCAGTAAGATGTTAACCAGCAAAGAAAGAAATACATACAATAAAAACATAAAATAATCCAGAACAACCCCCAATCCTTTCTTTTGGAATATGAAAAAGGATTTCATATCTACATTGGCGCCAAATCTGCAATGGCCTAACTTTTGGACTCATTCTCCCAATCTGATGCGTCAAATGTATTCAGACCACTAGTAGAAATAAGCGGCCACCATTCTTTAAGGATTAAAACAAAACCTTGGCCAGCTAAAGCAAGGCTTCCTCTACACAAAGAGCCACATAAATGTGTTGATGAAAATCTTAGCATAAAGAGAGCAAAGGAAGCAGGGATTTGCAGACCTCAAGAAAAGATATAGCTGCTGGATCAGTTGGTAGAAAACTAATGGACATGCGTTTTTTATTTGTGAACTTAGAATTAGCCTCAATCTGAGACAAGGAACAGGAAAAGCATTAGTACTGTGCCTGACAAACTATGCAAATATTTATACGCAATTCAGTCACCTAAAAGGAATGATGGAATATAATGCCTGCCACCTCCATGCAATGAAATACTTTTGAGAAATGTTCGCTTCAGTGGTATTTACCTAAGAAATTAGCTGTCGTGTTTGTTTTCTGAACCTTTCAATTTTGGTAGTTTTGCAAAAATTACATAACTGCACAGCTGGAACAAAAGACAGTTCAAAGAAAGCAACAGAATAGCTCCATGCAGCTAAATGTTCAGCAAGCTCTTCAATCACAGAAAACACACATGCCTCCTGAAATGCTCTTGTCTTCAGGGTAGGCTTGCTCACCTGAGTTAAAATTTCTCCAATTTCACATAAACAATGAAATTAAAAAGAAGGAAAATGACTGGCCAAAAAAAAAAAAAAAAAAGTCAAAAATTTTAGTCCTTGTGTAGATTTTAGCTTAAAGTTTCAATTTTGCCAATTATGGCCTGAACTATGGGATGATAATATCAATTGCAGTCATCTCCAGTCAGATTAGATCTCATTTAATAAGGATTTGCAAGTTATTATTCTCTCTTGTTTACTTTTTTTTTTTTTAGTATTCAGTTCTTTTTAATTTGGCCTAATGCATAAGTTAGCCATTTAACTTTCAAAAAAAAAAAAATTATTGCACCTCTCAACTTTTGTTAGAACCTACCTAGGGCACCTCTATACTTTTGTAGCCAATAACCCCAAATCATCTGATATTTATACTACAATTGATAAAATTGAAAATGGGACTAAAATTCACATAAGAGTTAAAAATACCTTTAGTATAGTACGCAAATCAACAGCTTTCCCAACACCTCCAATAGGGGGCCTATTTAACTCTTTCATCTCCAGCATGTCCAAAAGAAGTAATCTGAGGGGAAAATAACGAGCAGTTGGAACTAGGCGGGCAACTCCAGAAATGATTTGGGTCAATGGATAAGCAAGAGGCCTGAAATCAGCTTCTGAACTATAAGCACAGACAGCTCCAGTCCAAAGATCAAGGCAATTTATAAACTTCCATTCATAAACTTTGCGAAATGATTCCTACAGAAACAGAGAAAAGTGTTGAGCAGACGAAGGAAAATAGAAATTTTGGACTAAGGAGATAAACAGCTTAGAAATTGTTCAAACTAAGAAATAGAAAACATTGCATATTTGGAGCCTCAAGGCAATTTATGAACTTCCACTCGTAAATTTTGCAAATAATTCCTATAGAAATAGAGAAATGTATGGAGAAGAGAAAAGGAAAGTGATATATAATGTATCAATTGCTAAAGATTAAAAGATAACATTGCAAGTTTAAAGCCTCAAGGGAATTGCTTAAATATGCCAATTTGATGGTGACAATAGATAAACTAGAGTAACAATTCAAACACAATTTCGTATATAAAATATTCATGAGTGAAAATCTTCAGTGTGAGAAGAAACAGATAATAGACACCTAGTCTACTGCAAGTCACATTAATTATATGTTTTTAATTCAAATCCATATATGTGAATGGCATAGTTGGAGAGAAATACACAACTCTGTTGTTAAAAAATAAAATAAATAATACCTTAGTTTTCATTGTAATTGCATCCCGCAAAATCATAGCCAATTGCCTGATGAAAACGAAGGCGTGTTGGTATGCAGTTGGAAGATCCACACCAAGAAGTTCAATGAGACAATTCCCAAGAAATTGGATGTGCTGCAACTTGGAGGCATTTATGAACTGACAGTTCAAAACATAGGCTTTGTATATCCCTTTGAAGCAATCATCTAAACAATCAGAACCAAGTTGAATGCACAAATCTCTCATAAAAAGAAAACAAACAACAGGGAGGGCACCTCCTCCTGTACCCCAAAAGTGAAGGATGACCTGAAATAAATAAGAAAAAACAAATCATTTCTTTCTTGCCAAGTGATACCATTGGAATCATAGTAATGGGCAATAGCTGAACCAAAATCTCAATGGCATGAACAGAAGTCCTACCCTTAAATATCAAAATCCAAAAGCCTGCATGGGACTAAACCCACAATCTTGGAAACACATATGCACAGCCACACATAATATAATGAAATAAGTATATATTATAGATGGTCAAAATCAATTCATTAAGTTGGTTTTAAGTGTTGGATTTGGCACCTTAACTGCAGGACCAAGCAGTAGTTGACGTAAAGTGCACACCTTTAGGAAATAAAGTCAAGTTCTAGTTTATGCATGTAGATTGTTTGAAACTAGCTCTGCTATTACTTGACCTTGTACATTAGATTTCTCCCCCAACTTTGTAAATCTCAATTAAAATTAGCAACTCAAATACAATCAATCACTGAATAAACATTTTGAACCATTCATTTTTCAAAAGTAAACTGAAGTATTCAACTAAGCAAATCTTATTGACTAACAAGTTTGAAACAAAATCCTAACTGGAGTTTTGTAGGATGGACAACTTTTAAGGGATATATGTACATCAAGTTTCAAGGGAAGGAAGTGGAATTTCACTTCCAAAATGACAAACTTTTCCAATATTTGGGTGATAATGGTAACCTCCTGCCCTTTTGTGTTCACTACTAGAACCAAGGACCATGAGCTCCAACAAGAATGGCATCAGATCATAAATTAAAAGTCAAATGCAATGACAAAAACTTCAAATAATCGCTAAGCTTAAAAAAATTGTTGTCTAGAACTTTGTGTGCACCTTCATGTACTTCCGTAACAGATTTGGGAAAGCAGCCAAAAGTATAGATGAGTATTTGAGTCTTCTTAATGTAAAAGATATCATATCCGTGTCAGTCATTTGGTTCAAGACATGTAGGGCATTTCCAAGATATGATTTCACCAGGTGGCTGTAGTTCTTCCATTTTCTTGTACTCATCAAAACATTTATGGTTTCCTTCTTATCACCAGAAGAAGGTAGCCCCAGCAATTTGCGAAGAATTCCATCCATTTCATTGAGTACAAATGACATTATCTTATTAAAGACACTGCTGGACATGATCGTAAACTTCGTTGTCGCATCCAATTCTGAAAGCTTTCATAAGAGAACGGACAGCTCCTATTTTTTCATTTTCCCTAACTAATTTACACCAAGAGTCGACCATTGCAGTAGTAATAACATTTTTAGATGGTTCTTTTTCCTTCTCTGCAATGCGAGTTTCCTTATCCACTTGCATTTCTGCACCCTCCACATCAGTATCAGCATCTTCCTGCACAAATTGCAAAAGTGTGATTTGGTGGTGTAATTTAGGTAACATCTCAGAAAGAATCAGAAGATTGAACATATTTTGCACTCACCTCAATATCCTCATCATTAAAATGTAAAAGCTCCTTATCATTCTCTTGCAAAAATTGATAGAAATCAGGGTCCTGTATAAAAAGTTTTCAGAAAACAATATTAACAACTTCATAATAATCAGAATAGTAGCAACCAATGTATCAGTTCTGAAGCAACTTCAAAATTGTCGATCACAAGTATTAATAATCTCTTGATGATTGAAGCCATGTTTGTTAAAACCGAACCGGACCAGCTGATCGAACCAGAAAAACCGATAACCAAACCAAGAACAGTCCGGTCAGCCTCCAAACCCATCCCCCAAAAACCGGTTAAAAAACCAGTGAATTGGTCGAACCAGTCGAACCGGGAGCAGGTCAGATTTTTTTTTTTATTTTTTTTTATTTTTGATCAAAAATAATAAATATCAAATTTTATATATATATATATATATATATATATACTAGTTTTTTCTCAATTTAACCGGTTTGACTCCGATCAAACCTTTGATTCTCTAATCGTATACCTTCATCGGTTCTTTAACGAGTTCGGTTTTTGAAAACATTGATTGAAGCAACTTCATATTTTATAACCAAACTGTGGGATTCAACAATCTATATCTACATACAATAAATGAATGCTTGTACACAGTTCCAGTTCTAGCCAGCAAGCTAAGGTCTTACATTTTCAATACAACTCCTGACCAATCACGGGCATAAGCTCAAAAATCAACAGTAAGCATTCAAATCTCTAATCCCTTTTAATAAAACAAATTTAAAAAAAAAAAAAACCTTTTCTTTAAGTTTCTGCAACTGATCTTTATGCTCCTTAGCTAATTTTTTCCGAGATTTTGAGATGCTTCCGCTTCCTTGTGCTTCTTCTTCTTCCTCCTCGTCTTCACTTGTACCATTGGGTAAATCTTTAACTGAGATTAACAGCAAATGGGAATTAAAAAAAAATCAAAACTTTACAGGAAAAGACACAAAGAAAAGGAAAAAAAAAAAGATAACTGTAATTGATTAAGCAACACCTGCATATTCCACGTTCATGTGGAGATCGATAGAAAACAATGCTATGTTTCTTTGGGATAAATTGATAAAGAAAATGAGTAGTTATTGCTCTCTGCAGACCCAGAGTAGCAAAAACCCAAATTCCTCTTTTTCAGGGTTTAAGCTATACATTAAGAAAAAAAATAATTCTATCGGCCTGTCTCTATTTGAGAAATTTTACATTTTTTGGTTATTTTATGGCTAAAAATTATTACATTTTTGAAATTTTACATAAATCCTATTCTATGGTTAGTTTAATAAATAATAATTTGTCAGTGATTACGAATTTTTAAAAATGATTTTCTTTTACGTTCTTAAAAAATAAATTATATTTTAATTAATAATTAAATTTAATATTAATTTTTCTTTAATTTTATAAATTTAAGTAAAACAGCCACTATTAATAATATTTTAAAAATTAACACTAAAATTTTAAATTTTTCTAATTATGTCTCATCTAATAAAGTTACTTTAATCATAATGTAAAAATAAGTAATTAGTTACTAAGTTTTAATTCAAGTAATACTATTGTCTCGCTAATGTTATTGAGCATTGAATTTAAATTTTACCAAAATAAAATTTATTTAAAAATCCTAATTAATTATTTAAACCGTATTTAAAATTTAAAATTTTATAATTATTGTTAAGAGTGATATCGATTCGATTTGGTTGATTTGAAATATTATTATCAAAACAAATCAATTTATTTAGTTTAAAAAATTTCAAATTAAATTAAATTATTAGTTTGGTTTTAATTTAATTCGGTTTAAATACTTTTGATTTATCAATTTTAAATTAATTTTTTTTTTTTATAAATTATCATTATTTTATTATAAATTTTAAAAAAAATAAAATATTGATAATAAAAAATTTTAAAAATAATTTCATTAATTAACATATTCAAAACTTATATTTTTCTCTTAGATTTTTTTTAACTAATTTTTACAGATTATATTTTTTTTAAATGTTAAATTAATATTAAGTTAAAAAAAAGTTGATTGTATATAAAATCAAATCAAATATATTTAATTATAATAATAGTAAAAATAATAAATATATATGTATATATATAAATAATTTTGATTCGATTTAATTTGAAATAAAAAATCTCAAATCATAAATCAAACTGAATTTTTATTTTATTTTATTTTTAAATTAAATAAATTATAAAATTATCAATTTTAATTTAATTGATTTAATCAGTTTGATGGATTTAACTTTACCCATAATTATTTTTATTCACCTTATAATTGAGTGATGGAATACTTATACGGTAATATAAATGATTAAAAATTTAAATTTTGATATTTTTTCTTTTAATAAAAAATAATGTACCACAAAAAATTTTTTATAAATTATTTTTAAAATAGAAATTAGATTTTGGTAAAGTATGAACAACACAATGATTGTGTTTGCTTCCAATGTATTAACAAGCAGCTTACTTTTGACTGGCAAGTGCATGTTGGCATCTTTGCATTTGCTGGGTCATTACCAGAAAAAGCTATTATGATTTCTTTTTGGCTCAAACTTGAAACTCCCTGTCTGCATAAATGAATATTTAAATTTCACATCATATATTTCATAAATTTTTTTTTATTATAAAATAAGGATAATATAAAATTGGTATGTTATTTTGTTAATTTTTTATTTTAATATTTTAATTTTGTTTTTACTTGAATAGATAATTTTTTTCAATTAGATATATTTGGCTGAAAATTATTTTCCTTATCACACTCCACTTAATACATTTGTTTTATTGTCCTCTTTCTCTATTTATTATTGAATTAAAACAAATTTGTTTGATCAAACACTTAATTTATTAAATCAAAAAAATCAAATCTAATTACCAAAATAAAAACATTAACAAAATTCAAACATATTTTAGTCTAATTATAAAGTGAAATTATTTTAAAAATGACTGTCAAAATTCAAATCTTACAGATAAAGTTAATGTTAAAAAAAATTAAGTGTATCCTTAAAAATTCAATTCCAATGTAATATATTAAAATGAACTATTTTCATTTATAATTTCACATTTGGTATGAAAGAAAATAATTTTTCTTTCTTGTACAAATTCAATTTTATGAAATTTATCATAATTAAACCAAATTTCATCTTTTACAATTTTATATTTCAAATTAATTTATATCAAACACAAGGTTAAAGTCATTGCAGATTAAGTTGAACTACTGTAATTGAACTTATCATTAAATTTAAGTACCATTACCAAATTCCAATTTGCATAAACAAAATCACCCAATTTTAGTTTTATTCTCTAAAAGCATTATTACTTAATTTCAGTAGAAATTTAGGCAAATTTTTTTCATGAAAATAAGTGGAATTCAAGAATAAAGACTTATTCCCTCAAAAAAAAAAAAAAAAAAAGATTTAGATGGGTTAAATTTTAATGCAGTAAGCTATGCTGCCATGGTGGTTGAGTTTGAATTAAGTAGTAGGGTGATAATGGCAACATTAGATTTGGACTGTTAAGGATTGATAGCAACATTACATTTGAATGATGGTTTTGTAAAGGTCTACAACTCCAGTACAAAATCACTCTGCTCAAGTACCTTTGTTCAAAATCTCCATTTCAAACAATCAAAACCATCTTTGTTTTTTCATGGAACTGTCATAATTTCTACAAGTGCGCTTGGCAGTTGACAGGCATGAGAAAATAAGTAACAGAGAAATAGCAGAAGAAACAAGCAGGGAAAAGAATTGCTACAGAAACAAGGAACAGATAAAATTCAACTGAAGACTTGAACAGATAACGTTTCTTGTTTTCCCACAAATACAGTTCCCTATTCGAAATCTGTCACTTTTTTTTAGGTTAATAAGCCTTAACTCGAAATTTGAATTCGAGTCCTCGTAGTCTTATATATGACTCTAATACCATTATGCCAAGTTCCTTGATATGAGATACGTAATTAACCCAAAGAAAAGCAAGGAATGGAAATGCAATTTCTTGCTGATTTTGCAGTAGATAAATTATTCTAATAGAATTAGGCCAAGCTCGTTGATAAGAAACCTGTAATTAAACCACAGAAAAGCATGGGATGGAAATGCAATTTCTTACTCATTTTGCAGTAGGTCTCAGTCAGACTAATAACTAATTGCCGGTCCTATAAATACTTATAGCAATTACTAGCAAACAGCAATTACTTGCATATTCAAATGCATAAATTACGTAGAAATTGGAAACCAAGAATACACAAGTAAGCAAATATGTATAAATTAAGCTTCATTTCATGATTGGTGCAGACAAAGATTGTATACATTAATCAACTTCAGATCCTCACAATTATCCAAAATAATTAATGCAAAGAAAAAAAATACAAAACCCTCAAAATCTCCCATTACCATCACCCATATTATCCTTTATCTTCACTAAATCACAACATAAAAAGAATAAATTTATAAAGAAGCATCAAATATTTCAGTTGATAGCATCACACCTATGCCTAATCTCACCTCTCCTGCCAGTCTTGATGCCATATACACTAAGCTTCTCCATTGCTTTTCCAAAATCTTGAAAGAACTTGTTCTGATCTTTGGCATACATCTCTACAAAAGGTCTGGTTCTTGGGTCATTAAACAACCCATGATCTGACTCTAATAAGCCTAACCCTTTAGGCAAATTCTGGAAATACATGTTATCGAACTTGTTAGGAGTCATTATATCATTAAAAACTGATAAAGTTGGATTTTTGGGATAATCTGCACAAGCCTGCTGTAACCCCTGAGCAAATCTTGGACTATAATGGGTATTATTATACAAAAAACTCTTAAATTCCTTACAATGAGAGAACCCAATAGTGTGTGCACCGCTCAACACCACCATTTCTTGAATACTGAAACCTTTAGATGCAAAAATCTTGATAATATCAGACATTGGCATGGTGGGTTTTGGCAGATTCCCATCTACATAAGACGATTTAGAAATGCGATAATCTTTGCGACCCAGAAGAACATTGTAATAGGGACCACCAACCATGGTGACAAGATCACGAGTGGCGACGGCGAGTATGTCGGCACAAGAAACAGTGTTGGGGCAAGAAAGTTCAAGGGCGGTCTTGGCTCGAGTGACAAGATCGAAAGCGTCACCAGGGAGGGAGAGATTAATGTCAGCATCACGCTCGGCGGAGTTGAAAGGAGTGGAGGAGATAAGAATGGAGGCGTCGCAGCCATTGAGGACACAATCGTGGAAGAAGAGACGGAGAGTGCCGGCGGAGGTGGTGGGGCTGGCGATTTGTTTGTTTGTAACGGTTTCTTGAATGATTTCAGTGAATCTTGGACAAGATTTGGAATAGTAGTTGTAAGAGAGTCTTGATTCGGTGAGGAACAAGAAAGATGAGAAGGAAATTAGAATGAAGAACAATGACGGCCGTCTTGCCATTGTTGGTTGATCCGCAGAGAAAGAGAGAGAGAGAGATGAGAAAGGAGCTTAAAGTTATGGTGAAAGTGATGGTAAAGTGGAGGATATAGACAAAAAAGGAGATTAGAGTGCAAGCGCCACTCTCTTCAAATGTTCGCTACCACCAATCACGGATTTCTTGCTGGATTAATGGACCTATTAATTAAGGTCTCTTTTGTCATTCCATTATGAGTTTGTTTTAGACTTTCGTGTTTGGATTGCTTAAAATAGGTAAGTGTTTGTTTGATTAATATATATATATATATTGTTGAAATGTAAATTTGTTGATCATGCACTCATAAAAATACAGATGAAAGTTTAAATCTCTCTCTTAATACTTGAAAATATAATAAATTTTGAATGGTAATTAATTCATTTTTATATCATTTAAAATAATACATTTATTTATTTAAAAAAAATGCTAAAAAAGTTGGTTTTTGCAAAAATTATAAATTTTCAATATAAAATTAATAATTTTAAAAAAGCGAATTGTAAAATAACTTCAATTATGATTTTGAAATTTAAGATTTAATTTGATCTAACTCGTGACATTCTATATATATTATAATAATAAAACTGAAAAATTATTTAGAAAATTTTTTATTTTATATCAAGTAAAATTAAGTTTACGTTAAATCATTTTATAAAAATTAAAATTCATATAAAGCTATCTAATTAATTTTTTAAGCTTTAAATTAAAATTTATATAAATTAATAATTATAATAACAAATTTTTATTTTTTTAGTTGGCCTATATGTATTATTTATATCAATAAATTTGATTCATATTTTTTTTATATTAATATGAAAATTTATCAAAAAATATAATAATAATAATTTATATATATTAAAATATTTTAAAACAACATAAGTTAAATTTAAGGGAACAATTTATGTTGTGAAAATTATATAGGTATATAAAAAAATTCCATATTAGTATTTGTTTATCAAGGATTACATTGTTGTGAAAGGACAATGATGCCCATAAGAATAGGGTGCAATTGGATGTTATGGAGCTTGGGGAAGTGGGCCAGGTTTCGTAATCCTACATGAGAAACGCCGTTTTGTTAAAAAATAATAATGTTGTGTTTGAGTGAAAAATAAAATTTAAAAAACGTCCCTTAAAAATTTAGTATGTTTAGTTTAATTTTTTTTTATTTTTAAATTTTAAATTAATTTATCAAATACTAAAAAAATTATTAATTTTTTTAAATTTAAAATAATATTTTATATTTATTTTAAATAGATTCAAACACTTTCAATATCACATTTAGATAAAAATTTTGTTTTAAAAATATTATTTTAAAAAAATTATAATATTTATTTTTTTATTTTTAAATTTTAAATTAATATTTTAAATTAATTATCTAAATATTTAAAAAAATTATTTAACGTTAGTATTTTATATTTATTTTAAGTATATTTAAATATTTTTAAATATAAGACTACGTGTCAGCTTCAGATTAAAATAACAGCTAGAAAGGCGCAACAGTGTTTTTGGCGCACATTTCGTTGCTCACATGTCGAAGACGAATCATATTGGACTTATAATCTTATACGCGGGAATTTAATGGCCCCGCACTTTTTGTTATTTTTTTTTATTTTTTATTTTTTTATTAATATAAAAGCGGTGAAGTATTTAAATTTGTTCGAATTTTTTCAAATACAGTAAAATTTCTATAAATTAATATTATTAAGGTTTATAAATTTTATTAATTAAAAAAATATTAAATAATTAAATATTAATTTAAATTAACATTATAAAAAATTATTATATAATAAAAAATATTAATTTATCGAATATTAATTTATTAAAATTTTATTATATTTTATTTTATTAAGCTGTTATTATGGAAGTTGATTGGATAACCACTTTATTTTTTAAGTGGAAGGAGTGTTTGAAAATGATGTGTGAAATATGAAATTAAGTTCTTATTAAAATAAATTTAAGTGAAGATTAAGAAAAAGAATATTTTAACATGCTTTTCTCTATTATTTTAGTTTGAATTTAATTTAATCATATTAAATTTAAATGTTTCCTTTTACTCATATTGTCAATAAAAATTTATAATGTATTTATATAAAAAAAAGCCCATAAAATAATTTGAATAATTTTTTTTTTTCCTTTCAATAGTTATAAAATATACATGAAAAAGTAATTAAATTCATCTACTGTATTAGTTTACAATATTTTACATATTCAAGTAATTAATGATAAGTAAGTAGTGAAGGTAATATTATTAAATAATTTAAAATGATTAAGAACGTAAAAAATAATATTTTATTAAAATAATTTAATTTTATTAAAAACGAAGGTTAATTATAAAGTTTTCCTCCTTAGCTTTTAAAATTTGTATTAAAAATTAAAAATAATCTAATTTCCTTTTTTTATACAAACACTTCAAAAATCACAAAATTTCTAATTTTAACATTTATTTTCTCCTAAAACGCAGCTTACAACGTTTAACTTCCTATCAAAATACCTTCTAAATGTGTTAAAATATTAATTTTAAATAATAAATAATATTATCAAATGCTGTTGAAACGTTTAAATAATTTATTATTTATATAAAAAAATAGTGGTGAAAATTACTGTTTTATATATAAGTGTCGGTGAAACGAAAAATCTTTGTTGTTCTAGTCGTACCTTCTTATCAAACAATTGGCCCATAAGGCCAGGGAAAGAAAAATGGGAAAATTATATATAAACGTTTTTTTTTTTTTTACTTTTTTGCTTTTATATTTAAAAAATATGATTTTTTAATATATATTTATTATATATTTGGTATCAGTTGTATTTTTGAATTTTTTTAAATATATAATATTTTTAAAAAAAATATTTTTATAACAAGTAAAAATAAATTTTTCTTATTTTTTTAATATTTTTATAAAAATTCCAAGAAAAATTTAGAGATATTATTTTAGTTTTTTATTTTAAATTTTTTTAAAGACTAATTTTAAATATATTTAAATTATGACGTTTATTTTTAAAATAATTTTACCAATTAGATTAAGACACCCATTTGATTTTAATCTTATGCTAAACCTACTGAATAAGCTAACCACACAGCACTATATCGACCTCCACAAAAACTTCTTTAAACCCTTTATGCCAGATCAAGGAAAGACCCACATTAACCCCAACATTTCTAGAACAAGAACCCAAATTAATAGCAAAATCTCCTAAGCATTCCCTAGTATGAGATCTAATAAGTCCACACTTGATGAAGCACAACCAGTAGTTCCTGATTTTTTTTTCTATATCGAAAGTTTGTATTTTATGAATTGATAAAATAGAAAAGTCATTTTTTTTTAGAGTTTCATATATTGAAATACAAAATAATTAAATAAATATATTTTAATAATACAATTTTCTTTGATATTTGAGAAATAAAAATTAAAAACAATTCATTACAATAGATTATACTAAGAATAATCACCCTGTTTAACTCATAATTGTCCTGCTTCCCTATTAATTACTTGTGAATATATGTGATAAAAAAAAATATATGTTGATACCAAAACATGTGGCTTTGTGATTAGAAAATTGTTGTTGTTAATTAAGGTCTCAGTGTTAAATTTAATAAATTTAAATACTACATAATTATATAAAAAAATAATATTGATAATATTAAATTAAAATATATAACATATTATTAAATTTTTTTATTCCATAATTTTATATATTAAATAATCTTATTGTTAATTTTTATTTATCACTAATTTTTGCCTTTTTAATTTGTACAATCTATTACTCAATCCGTTTCAAAATATGTAGTCTTATTTTATTTTATATTAAATTAAAAAATTTAATTATTTTAATTTATTACATTAATTTTATTATTTTATTTTTAAAATATCATTATCTAAAGTATTCATATTATACAATTCTCAATTTTTTTTTTATTTTTTAATATTTACAATAATTAAATTATTTATTTTAATTGGTTGTTATAATATTTTTATATGAAAATATGAAAAGATTATTTTATTAAATTTATAATTTTAATATAAAAAATAAAAATATAATTATATATATAATAATTATTTATTAAATTAATATTTTAAAAAAATAATTATAATTTGACAGAGGGAATATTAAAAAAAATTATTTATTGTTCTGATCATTACAAAAGAGCTTAGGAATTAGGAAAAATGGAAGAAAAATTATTTAATTAGGTGGACAGGTGCATGTGCAAAGTTGGCCCTACCTTAAAAATCCTGTGGTTCGTTCTTCTTTGTCCAATTTAACAGGTCATTGCTGGTTCCAGCTTATTCACAGTACAGCTGCGAAATTTCATAAACTATGGTCCACAATTGCCTGTTTCCTAGTTGTGAATCAATGAGTTCATAAATATATCATAAATTTCCAACTTCTTCGATGCGGATGTTTTCCAACAATTTTTTTTATTATTATTAAATATTTTTCTCATTTATTATTTTTTTTTCATTTTTAGATCCTTTTTAATTTAATTTTATTATCTGTAGTGATATTAATTTTTTATAATAATGATTAATGGTAGTTGATAATTGATTGTTGTTAAGTATTTGATAAAATTATTATTAATTATTTCTGTAAATATGATAATTTAATTTTTTTATTTAAATAAATAAAAATTATTTGAAAAAAAAATTAAATAAAATTTTTTATAAACAACAGTAATTTAATTTGATTACTTAATAGTTATCTAATAACTAATAATCATTATTAAAAAAATAATTTTTCTAACGAGTATTTTTAAAAATTGAAAATCCATATAATATTAAATAAATAAATTTAAAAATAAATTAAATAAGTGAAAAGTAAAAATTTTAATCTAACACTCGGAATGATTTGTAATTGTAATAAAATATAATTCAATTAAATTTTTTTTTTATCTAATTTATTTTATATTAATTTATTTATATTTCTCAAATAAAACTATTTTATAATTATATTATATATAAAATTATAAAAAAAATAACTAAATATATTTAATACAGGTGCTAAAAATAAAAATTAAAAATTAATAACCGTATAAAAAAATTTGCCCAATACTCACTTCATCAATCATCTCATATATAACATAAATGATTCTTGTTCCCTTTTTTTCATATCTTATTTTCCAAAAAGGAAAATAGGAGCCCAATTTAACTTCACGTCATATTTATTTATTTTTTTAACTCTTTATTAATCTCTATTAAAATTCATGGACCCATACATAAGTGGATTTATAAATCGATAAGTGTTAGAAATTCATTTACACAAAATCAATTAACTTGTGCTAAATTTAACATTCACTCACTTATAAATTTTTTATTTATTTTATCATTATTTGATGTAGGATGCTTTTATCAACAATGAGACTTGAAATTGAATAATGTTTAGCAGTTGAAGCAACTAAAGGACATGAAACTGTACCATTTTAGAGTTGATTTGGATAGTTAATCATTTAATATATATTGCATTCAGCGTTTTGGCCAAAGAATACAGATAAAGAAAAAAGGAAAAAGAGAAGCAGAAAGATTATAGTCATTATTATAACATTAATTGACTAAATGTCATTAGTACATTTCACATCACTCAATTTTGGAAGCAATTGCACACATTTATTTTGATCTACCAAGTACAATCTGAATCTAATTTGAGTGCTAAAAGCACCCATTCTCATATTGAACATATCTACCATTCTTCATGAAGTCAATGAGTAAAGGATTAGAGGCAATATCCTGAAACCGTCTCCACCATTTCATAAAACTACTTTCTGCCAAGAAAATCTCAGGAGAGACTGCATAATTCTTGATTTGGTCCATTACATATGCCTCAAAGTTAACTAGGTAATCTCTTGATAATTGTTTGTCCATGAAACTAGATGTTGCATCCTTCAACAATTCACATGAGATGAGAGCTTCCTCCACCTTTGCCCAAAAGCATGAATCTTCTGTCAAATTACCAGCCACATTTTGTTTCTTTTTGTTGGTTGGAGGGCCTATAGGTTTCTTTGCATCCTCTTTTGACCACTTCTCTAATAGAATGTAATGTTTAGACCTTCCTAGAGTTTCATAGTTTCTTTTGCCACTCACTCTATAGTACTCTGCTATGTGAAGAGGTTCAATCATTCTTCTATAATTTGTTCCGGCAAAAAGCCATGTTGGTGGAATGTATGATCCTTCTTTCTGAGGCTTTTTCTCAGCTTCTTCCACCATGTCTTCCCAGTATTTTGTAAGAAACTTCTTGTACTTTGTAACTTCTCTATCATATGTAGACAGGAGATTTTTGTAACTGTCATAGTAACCTATTTTCTTAGCCTTGCAAGTCTTCTTGTACCACTCTAGGTATGCCATTTTTATCTTTATTTCATTTAGTTTCCTGCTTGAATTCAAGGCTTTCCTTTTATATACCATACAGATTTTTTCCTTATCTTCCAATTTTTTTATCAAATCAACTATGTCCATGTTATGCTGTTGCTGCTGCTAAGAAGATCAGAAATTAAGTTGGACTGAAAGTTAGTTTTCCATGGAAAATCCAAAAGCATATGGCAGAAAGAAGCGAAAGACGACTTTGGCGTTAGCAGGAAGTCTTGATCATCCCTAAAGATTTTGCAATTAGCAGATAGTCAAAAAGACCATTGCTCTATGCACTGGTTAACACTAAGTTAGCAACTTACAGTAACTTGGTAATTAAAATTATGTGTTAATAGTTTTTCTTTTAGTTCTTTGCACAAAATATCTAAAAACCATAGCTTATTAGGGAAAGATATAGTTACCTGGATCCTTTTATCTCCAATTGCTTCTAGCTGTAGAATTATGCCTGCCTGAAGAGAATCCGGAACCGATATACCAAGCAATGAACTTCTTAAGATAAGTCTGGTTCTCAGATTTTCCACTATTGCCTTATAATAATTCAGCAAATGTTCATCAGAAACTAGACTTCTTCTACTTTCCAAGCCCATTGCTTCTAATATACGAGTAACTACTTCAGGGTCATCAACACAAGTACATCCCAGTTCAGAACACAAGAGAAATGTACCAAAAGGCCTATAAAGAACAGTTTGTGGAGTCGAAGTAAACGGTTGAGGAATGAGAGGTGAGATAAATAGGCTTGGAACTGGGTCTTGATTGGCAACAACATTCAAGAAGCAAGAATTCCAAATTGATCTCTCCGAAATGGCTCTTTGGAGGCCTAAATTCCCAATCAAAGGTGAACCAAAAGTGATGCACAGAGGACGCTTGGCGGAAGATTGATGGATACTGTCTAGCAGCCATAAGTTAAACAAAGAAGCTATTGATCCACCCAGAGAGTTTCCAGTAACAATCAATGGAGTGTCCACTAATAATTTTCCACTTGTTGAATCAACTAACTAAAAAATAAAAAACACAAGGAAAAAACAAGAAAATGATAACAAGTCACTAACTAATCATGCAATTACAGTAACACACACACACACACACACACACATATATATATATATATTAATTTGTGTTATCAAGCCCAAAATCATGCAATATTATGTAACAAATGAAACAAATACAAATTTAGGCTTAATTTCTAAACTTTAGGCCACATATACAGCAAGAATACGTAATCAGCCAGTCTCTTAAAATTAATTAGTAATCAATTATTGATATTTTTAAACAATAAGTTTGACTCAGTTAAACAAACTTGATGGGTATGATTTATGCAACTATGAATAGAAAAGTACCTGGTCTTTGAGTAGAGAGAGAGATCTAAAATTTTGGTAAAAGAGGGTAATTGCTGCTCTATGAATTGAGAAAGATGGATTGCCTTTGGAGCATAAGAATTCAAAGAGAGGAAAGTTCTCCTGCTTAAGAGTTGCTGATGAAACCAAATCTCCCCCTCCTTGTTGAAGATGATGAACCGTACAAGAAGGCGAGCTTACTAAAGCTACAATGGTAAAATTTGCTTGTTTTTCAACTCTGAATCTTAGAGAGAAAGACTGCTGATCCTGAAATGGGTTCACTTCAGCTTGAGTAGTAGCAGAAATTGCAGCCAAAGAAAGATGGAGTAAATTAGAATTAACAACTAAATTTGCCAACTCTAATCCACTGGTAAATCTGCAGACAAGAACGAGAAAAAAAGTGAACTTTAAGCAATAGTGAAATAATGGGAAAAGATTGGAACTTTTTTTACATACAAGGCAGGTTGGCTCATTTCTGTTGCTTTGGTAGAGATCTGCTTGATATACAGAGCTTGAAATACATTTCTTGAAATAGAGAGAATCAAGTTAGCTTAATTATAATAAACTAGAAAAAAGAAATGGAAAGGCAAGTCAATGGGGTCAATATATTTTTTTAACTGAGGCTTTTTTTTTTTTTTTGGTGAATCTAAGCAAATTTCTTTGCTTATGGGTTTATCTCATTTCATGGATACTTCCTAACTTGTCTTTTGGCTTTTGCCGTTGACTAGTAAATTTATTATTTAATATCAAATTTTTATATTATATATATATATATATATATATTTAATTATAAAACTAAACATAATTATTATTATTATTAATGTATTCTTATAACAATGAAAATTTAAAATTATTTATAAAATATCAAATTTATCTTATTTTAATTAATATATTTAAAAATATTATATTTTTAAAATTTATTTATCTATTTTTATTTTATAATATTATCATCTTAAAATTTAAAATTTTGATAAATTTTTAAATTATTTCTTATAATAAAAATATATATTAATATTACAATATATTAAAATTATTCAGTTTTATTTTTTATTATTATGTTATTATATGTGTAGGCATTAGAAGATATCTATTTATTATGTTATAATATTTTACATGTGATAATAGATTTTAAATATTTTAAAAATTATATATATTATATTTTAAAATTATAATATTCATTTTTATTATTGAATTTCAAAATATTATATATATTAAAAATTCACTTTTATAAAAAAATTTATCATGTTTCAATCCTATCCCATTTGAAATTTTTTTTTCAAAACTGAATTGGAAAATATGAACTCGACCCGTAACCAAATATCCAAACACAACCATATATCAATCCGAATATGATCTACCCCATTACCACCTCTAAATATTTACAGTTAAAAGAAAAATATATATTTTTTTTTATCTTAAAAAATTTTATTTATATTTTTTCTTACTGTATAATTATTTACTTTACCAACAACTTTTAAGTTGCGAGATCCACATCTTCTACCTGCTTTTGTCTTTCCATGTCAGCAGATGAAAAAGAACAGAAATTGCAATTATTCAGTCATAAATCGATTGACCCTTTTTTTTTTTTATTGAGATGGCACTGTGTTCTGTTCTCAAATTGTTTTTAGTTTGCCATTTCACTGTTCAGCTTATATATATATAGAGAGAGAGAGAGAGAGAGAGAGAGAAATTTAAATTTATAAAAATATTATACATGCATTTATTACAAAATTTCCCAACAACCACTTTGATTAGATCCTATTCTTTTTCAGTATTTGAATGCCAAATTTCCATGGATTTTGTGACAGATTTTGACAAGTAGAATAAAAACAAGAAAGTCGAGGAAAAAAAAGTCATGATGACTTATATTTTTAGATAATTTCGTATAAATTTGGTAGAAAAGAGATATAAAATTCATGCAACAGAGCATTACAACAAACAAAGTAAATATTCAACAAAATTGTTTTGAATGAATTTGAAAACTACAGTGTCCATTCAGTCTCATATATACACAATAATCAATGAGATAAATAGCCAAAAAAATATTTTGAAATGTGAAGTAGCTCTTAGATCTTTTCTGTAAGAATGCCAAAGCTCACTGCTAATTGTGATACTTAAAATTTCCAACTTCAAATGGCTTACACTGCTTTCCTAAAGGATGAGCTATCTGACCTAATTTGGATGTCCTTTGTGTATACATTTGTGAGGGCAAAAAGTAATAGCACAAATACAACTTGAGCACTCATAATTCCGAAATGGCTGATGCTGTTACCAATTTCCATCCAGCTTCCTGTATTTCGGACCTGTCATACGAGTCAATGATTTTTCAAGAGAAATTAAAATGGTGGTAGTGTTTCCAGAAATTAAAAGTGAGAGAAAATAATTCCATGTTAATATCAAGCCATCCTCTATAGTCTGTGCATTATAAAAAGTTTTCACCAATTAACTTGACCAGTTTAAATGAAAATACAGAAGAGCAGAAATAATTACATCAGGAAATATGTCATCTGAACAGTAATCATACCAGAAAGAAGAAGTGTATAGTCATCACATCTGAAAATAGTATAACCAGAAAATAACATCCCAACCGTGGAACTTGAAGTAGTTTGGTTATTGCACTGAAAACACATCTGCATTGAGCATAAGAATTGAAATTTGTCATCTCAACCAAAACAGTAGTGGAAGTATATATAGACACACAAGTGCACAGACAGAACTATCATATTTGAAATTTTGTCCAAACAAAGTTTTAGGCGACACAAACAGGCTGAAATTTTGAATTACAACATAAATAGGTAGAGAGATTTTTCACATGCATAACCCTGCCAGCCAGATTCGAAATTCATAGACTCTAAATATAACTGACTGCAGTTAAGATCTTTGTTCAATGCTCTTAGATAAACTTCCTTTCTACCATGCCATCCTTATTTTTCTTTCCAGGTTTAAAGCGTTCCATTACAATACATGCCCTTAGTCTTTTACTTTCCGACAACTCCATCAAACATACTACTATTTTCCACTTACAATATTTTGGTCTTTGAATTCCACATAGAGAGAACTTAGCTTATTGATAAGTGATGAGAGCTCATAAAAAGAGAGGGACAAAAGGGTATCCCACATAAACAGAAGTAACGCCTAGTTTTCTCAGGGAAAAGAAATAAGTGAACAAAGGCATTGCACAGTATGGTTGAGATATATGGCTCATGTGAGCTACTATAATGTTAACTCTCTAGTTTCAGTCGAGGCTCCAACATTAGATAAACCACTTTAACCAAATTTCAGCAGTACATCTGGCAGTTGATGCTTGTCAATCTATTATTTATACAAGCCTTTATATCTCCATGCGCTTTGGACTTTTGGTGTCTTGTGTCTTTTAAATGAATGGAAGATCAAATCACTTATCAGAAGGAAAGAAAAAGAAAGAACGGAAGCCCAACTTGAAAACTTGACTTCAACTGACAAACCAAAAGAAAATAGAGACCAATATCATAGCTGGATAGCTATTTCTACAAAAACTGCTAGTAAGTATTATATCCTTGGAAGCCAAATTAAAACAAATAATATCCTAGATTATGCCATTGAATCATTGCTATTTTCACATAAGATATTAAAAATCAGAAAATTGTTTTATCTTGTGAACAGTTGTCACATAAAAAATAACTTTACTTACATGACAAGCATGAACGGTATGAATAACTTGAAAATAAGAAGGGCCGCCATCAGAAAAGGCTGCAATTAAAACCAAACTATCAGTTGATTATCAGATCTCAAACCTAAAACCATTATGCATCTTTGGAGTATCATCTTCACTTACGCTGAAGACAGTGATGAACCGATAGACAGATGAAATCTCAAAACTTGCAATACTTGCAAAATTCCCCGTCCCAAAGAAGGCAACATTAAACAAAACCATCTGAAAAGAACAGGCCATCAAAGCCATGTGAATTTCATCACCACTTAAATTATCAATAAGACACCATGGATGGTACCAAATAAATAAATCATTCACTTTCTTGAGCCATTGGAAGAATTTAACACAAGATTAGAGGCCAATGCAATCATCTAGTAAAACTAAAGAGAAAACTAGAAGAGGCACTTACAAAAATTAATAGAATTCTCACATCAGAAAGCTGCAAGCATCTATCATTATCAAGTGTAGCAGGTTCGTCCATGTTTCTAATGGAAGCTGATGATTTTTTCACCTTAGTTAAGTGGAGAAGTGTGTTCTCAAATAGTATCCATGCCACAAGTACAAGAGCAAGTGCACCATAGAAGACAGCTTCATATCTGCATGGATTTCACAAGGCACAAGACATGGGGAAAAAGGCACAATTATATCTTACAATTGTTACATGCCAATGGAAGTGTTAATGAGCATTTTAGTTTTGAAATTACAAATACCCAATAGATAATAGCAGGAACGTGGGTGCGAAACCAAGAAATATGGAAGTAAGTCGTGACAATAGGCTATTCTCTGATAGAAGTGGGAGAACCATTGAGAAACCTATAACAATACAATTACGAACAGTGAGTGATAATAAACAAAAGAAAGCTAAAGAAAAGAAAGCAGACAAGTAAAACTAAAGATCTCTTCAACCAAACATGCTTAGTCTGGTTAGTACACCTGAGAAAACCTTAGGTGATAATTGTGGATTCAACACCCAAACCTTGCATGCCAAAGAGAAGAAGAATAACTCTTCGATTGAACCCATAGATAAGTTAGGAATTGGGATCAGCGTATGTTCTATCTTGGTGACCAGAAAATGCAGATCATAAGCTAAAAACATGCTGCAGATTGTCTAAAATATGCAAATTCTGTATTGCAATCTTCTCATTAAGCTTGTTCTAAGTTCAATTATTCATTCCCTCTGCCTCCCCCTTTTCTTCCTTGGTTTTTCAATTGCCATTCAAATATTAATGTTTTCTGTATGTATAAGGCTTGTGAGAGTCTTAATAAACCTATCTTTCAACCATAACTAGACAGCTTCTCTCCACAAGCATGAATTAACACATAAATACTACAGATAGGGTATGATTGATGGTAAAAAAAAAATTATTAGTTACAAATAAGTAAAAAAAGAAAAAACATGAACAATGGTATCATAGACATTTGTGATTAAAGTTGATCTTCGGAAAGATAATATTATTTGAAGATGTCCCAAATCAAAGTTTTCATACAACCTTTGTGGGTTTTACAAAAAGGATATGTATAACATTCATAAAGGCGAAAAAAGAAAGTTTCAAAAAGCATTACCAGCAAGAGACCAATTTATTAGCTGGTGTAATGCATGCAGCTCTTGCTTCTCTGTTCTGTGAGACGTTGATAGTGACACCATAATTGATGATAATCCAACCAAAAGAGCCTAGTTTTCATACAAAATAATGAATTGACTTCCAGATCTGATAGACAACTGTACAATTGAACTTTTAATTAACAGAAATTAAAGTGCCATACCTGTAAATAAAACAGCACAGGCAGCCTGGCTTTTTTTTTTTCTTGATAACATATTCTTGACCAATACTTATTCCCTTCAGAATGCTGATCTAGCCACCTTGCAGCTGCTCCAATTGTGACAATAATAGCTCCACTTGCAATTCTAGAAACACAGTTATAAACATACATACAACGTGATCAACCGCTTCAAAGTAATAGATTTAACAAAGAGAGACAATATTATTGTAGACAAATTTCCTTGAGAATTTCAGAGTTCCAGAATTAGATTTCAGGAATATCACAATTGACAAAACATAAAGCCTGCATTAGCTAAATTGGCAGCTTATGCAGATTGTCCTCTGCAATTAAGCTTTTCTTTAGCTAAACCAAACTTATTATTTGGAGAATTTCACTTTTAATGATATATGCTTAAACTTTATAGTAGAGTTACAGGGACCTTATTATCCTTGTATCAGAGTTCAAAACTTATTTTCCAATAAAACTATTCTCTATAAAGATGAAAAGCAAAAGGTGTGGTGGACTTCTTGTTTACATGCCATAGTTGACTGATCTAAATTGGAGGAAGGGACAACATGATAAGCATTTATACCATGCTAACAATAAAATTCTACTTCCACAATTTTTTTATCAGCTCATAACTTCATAAAATATTGACTCAGCAAATGAACCAATTGCAAAAAAGTGACTTACACTAGTTCATTATTATCTGGAATTTCTGCTGGCATCAAAGTAAAAACAGACAGACACCAACAGGCAATGCAAACAAAAATTGGTATTGGAGATCTCCATGGAATTGATTTAAAAAGATAAAGAGAAGCTATAGTTCCCGTAATTAAGAAGCACCAAGTGTAGAGCTTCCTCTCCGTGAAGCTATTCACCTGCAAAAAATAGAAAGAACATCACCAACAAAGATAAATCAACACTTAAGCATGGTTAAAAGCCTGATAAAGAATATCATGTTTAATTTCCATACCAGGAATTCAAGGAATAATATTGATAAAATACAGGTGGCTAGAAGTTTAATTGCATGATCAAATTTTCTCCTACTTAAATGTCTCCACAATGCCTTTATAAAATGATGTTCACCAAGTATCTGGGTCCAAAGAAACACCGTCATTGCAATGTATGCGTGGTATAGAGGAGGAGAGTGCTCCAAGTATAATATAACAGATACTACTCCCATTAAAAGGCATCCAAACAGATACACCTGCCAAAGACAATTAGATATGTCAGATACATAATGCATAATTTCATGAAAGCAAACAATCTGATAGCCTAGATCAATCATGACTTAATTCATATACAACATAAATAGATCCCATTAGAACGAAGGGAAAAAGGAAGCGATATATTGTATGTGAAAAAGACATAGGGAAGTAGAGTGAACAGCTTTGATTATAAATAATTTAAATATGCAAGAATGAGAAGTCATCAGATACTGAGCAAAGTAGGATTATGCGAAATAAAATAAAAGATTGGCCAGACTGTTTAAGGTGAAGTTTAGTACTATAAAATTTTAAGATGAAGATCACACTGTTATAATGACAACTAGGTCATAATATTTATTGCAATCAAAAAGGAAAATGAACTTCTAAAATTTAGAATAACTACAGTAAGGAAAATGGTGATAAAGATAAACGAAAAGAAAGCATCACAAGTGGTACATAATTTGTAACAGAAAGCTATTAACTACTGATAGCATTTCCTCCTCCTAATATTTGTTAATAATTACATTTGCTTGTTTCTTGCTAGACATTAGTTACAAAAAAAAATTACTCTACCTTGCTTCTCAGCTGCTTGCACCCATTAACAAATTATATTTTCAGCTAGCACATTATACATGGAACAGAAGAAAAAGGGACTAGGAGCATGTTTTATGGAAAGTTCAAGAATGAATCAAATTCTTGATGTAGAATGCAAAGGTTTCCTATAAACCTCCCTTATTTGGCCTGTTTCATAGTATTAATTAGCACGTAACATTAAATACAAAATTTACTGCAATATGTTCAAAATTAAATGAAAGTCAAGGTAAAAGCATGCAATAAAATCAGACATGCTTATATTGGCAATGGAAATTATAAATTTGGCCTAACGACAAAAAATAAAAAATCTTTTTGAAAATTTGCAATTAGATCCAAACCTTCCAATGTAGACTAATTTACTCTAATTTGAAAAATTGGTTGCAATTATATCCATTTGGTTAAAATTGAAATGAAAAAATAGCCCATCATACCTATCATTTTTTCTAGTAACTCATCACCAAACTCAATTCTATCATAACCCACCATTAATCTCTTCTCAATGGCTAAAAAAAAAAAAAAAAAGATGGGTATAACTTTGACCAAATTGGTACAATTGCAACTAATTTTTGAAATAAGGGTTAAATAATCTATTTTGGAAGGTCTAGATACAATTGCAATCTTTCAGAATGGTTTATTTGGGATTAAGGCTAAGTTGAGTTGAGTTTTTTGTTTTTTTAGTGATTAGACTGATAAATTAGCATATACTTTTCTTTTCTTTTTCTTTTTGTTCATCCTTTCCCCTTTCCATAATGGTATAAAATACAGCTTATAAGAGTTTAAGCTTACACAGAAATTACTTTTCCAGTTTTATTTTTCTGCTGGGCAGCCTGCTCCTTCAATATGTTGTCTGCCAGTGAAGTATAAGATTGCAGTACATGGAGAATGAGATAGACCATCCAACCAAGGTACCCAAGAGTAACTACAGTCATCAGCACCAACCAGTCATATGTTTGAAAGTAATGAAGTCCTTGTAGTGCCAAAGTTCTGAGCTGTTGGGTCAGAATCATTGAAGTCTGATAGTCTCTTACATATATTAGATGCTCAATGTGTTCCAACAGAGTGGAATGTTGTGCCAGTGGCTTAAAAGGCTTGAAATATAACGAGTTCGACCGTTTTATTTCTAAGTTTGTCAAGAAAACCAATGGGAAGTAGAAAACTCAATTACATCCCTGGAAAAATTGTAACAATCATCAAAGATATTATTATGGGCAACGTAAACTATAAGAGTGTAACAGCGGGTAATGGATAATAGGATTTGGCCAAGGAAATTAAATAAGAAAGTACATAACATTTACCGATTGAAGCTAACAAACATGGACACCCATTCATTTCAATTAAAGCAAAATCAAGTGCACAAGTAACATCATCATAAGCAAATAGATTATGAACAAACATGTTATGATCAAATAAAAGAAACAGAAAAAAGAAAAATAGATTTTTTGAAAGAACAAACATCTGTGATGCAAACAAAGTGTAAAATTGCAAAAAGAAAAGGATACGTGATTTCTGAAGAAACTGGTTGAGGATTTGCTTTGTATTGGCTAGCACAGCTTCAACTTCTTCTGCCTGGATAAAGAATAGAAAAGAAAACTCAGTCTCTCTCTCAGTTATATTCAGTTTAACTCATTAATTAAAATAAAAAATGTTCCTGCATACCATGGCGCACACAGAAAGGTGAAATATTACGTCTTACATGTTGGACCTGTTGGAACTGAAGTTCCATTCCAGCCCCACCGTATCCCCCACCACAAGCACGACCACAAAATAATAAAAGTAAATGTATTAAAAGGTCATCCATCTTACAAAAATATAATCAGAATTGGGCTTGGTCAGAATCAGCTAACAAAGGTATCCAGATCAGATAATTTACAACTTCAATTTTATTTCCATCAGGATTAGAGTTATTCTATGGTACCTGGGTATTGATACTCCCCTTTGGTAAGATCTCAAGGGCCTTAGTATTATTCTGATTGTACCATGTTACAACCTCTAGGCTGCACCAGAGGCCTTTGTGTTTATACCAATGAACTTATGAAAAGGTACCAAAGGTAGAGGGTATTGATCCATGGGAGGTATCATGTAAAAACTCTTTCTATTTTGTATTTCAATTAATGAATTATTAGTATACTTGTGATATGTACCTATTAATATTAAATAGTTCATTATCCAAATAATTATTTTGTATATAAATCATATTTGAATTGCATTGTTGGGACTTTTTTTTTTTATCTAATTAAGATTTAAAAAATATATATAAGTAAGATGGAAAATCTATTGAATTACTAATAGATGGAAGATTAGTAAAATCTATTGAATTACTAATAGATGGAAGATTAGTCACTAAGATCAGTTAAAACCTTTATTGAGTTTTCTAATTCAAAGCACATGCACTCCAAAACTTATGTCTGCCAATGCCTGCAGAGTACTGCACACAATAACCTTCATTTATGTTTATTACAATGAAGATAAAAAAAATCCATTATACCAACCTCAGTCATATCAATGTATCCAAGTGGTAAATTTCCAACTGAGTTAACAGGACACGGTAAGCCGAGAAGCGTAGACTGCAAGAAAAAGGAGAAAAATAGACATCAAATACCAACAACTGTTAAGAAGATCTCAAAGCAAAAACCAGGCACAAAACACATAATTCAATAGCGATAAAAATTACGACCATCAGAGGTGCAATATCAGCTTGATTCACATCCACCCTTTCAATGCCATTCAGGCCCCAATCTACAGGTGTTGGCATGTCATGGGCATGCTCATCAACAAAACGAAAACCATGGTCAGTATGGTCATTACTGGAGATTGGCTTGGGATATTTGACACCTGCTCCCCAAACAACAAGGGGAGTATCAGTATTTGAAGGATGCCCATCTCCATGACTACCTATCAGCATAAACATATATGTCAGCCTCTGTCAATAATATGAAAAAATAAAACAAAGACCAACATTCTTAAAGATCATACATAGAGTTGAGAGAAGCATGTGAATTAATTTACTTTGACAAATCCAAAGCAGAAAGTATCTTTATCATGCTGAAGATTCAAGACCGTGGAACCAATATTTTATGGTTCAACTGCCAATTTGACGAACTTATCAGATTAGGCAAACCAGCTCTATGACTCTCAAATTAGACTTAACTGTCAATCATTCTCAGAATGCTGTCTAAACAACTACCCAAATAAAGAAATTGATGAATGATATGAAGCAGAGAATTCTCGAGTAGGAGTACATATTTGCTTTAAAACAAACCTTTATCACTCATTCCATGATCAGCTGTAAATATATATGCTGTACTGTTGTCCTTATAATAATCTTCAAGAAGAGCATAAACACGTTCCGCTATGTGGTCCACAACCTTGACATTATTGAGATAGATAGATGAATATGGCCGATGAGCATGACCATTTGAATCACAGCCAAGTAAGTGCAAAAAGATAACGAGCTTATCCTGTAGAAGTAGCTCCTTCAATTTTGGGTCTTCATTTGACCTATTCAGAAGGCTCTGAACTTGATCAAAAGACCACTCGTCCAAAAAGGAAGCATCTGCATTAACACTAATGAACAGATAAAATATCGAACAAAAGAGAGAAATATAGAATCTGGGGGCAATATGATATAAAAACTTTGGTTCCTTAGTATTATCATATCAATTGAAATTAGTCATAATAGTCATTCTAAAATTCTTTTTTATTTGAGGTTTCATCAGTATATTAGTGTTTTCTGAGAGCAACCAGTCTATTAATTTTCGGATAAATGATGATGAGATAAAACTCCACAGAAAACGATTGGTCTTTACAGGTTGTGACAAACCAGTTGCAAAGTCTTCAAACTCATGAGGGTAGCTCTTCCATGTGCTGTGTGGCAAGGCACCACAAAATATTGGGACAATATCTGGACTACCATAAGAAAACGTATGCCTGCTTCGGTTAAAAACTGAATCAAATTCAACTGGATTAGCTTTCCATCCTGCAAATGCAACAGAATATCTCTTCAGAGGATGGTATGCAACACTAGCAATTATAATGTAGTAATTACGAATTTTCTTGACTCTCTTGTTTGCATCAAATTATGCACTGTATATCAATATGGTTAGCTGAAGAAAGAACAAGATTATGAAAGGTTTACAATGACCCATTCATTAGCTTCATACAGGATGATAAAATCACTACCTTTTGTGACAGCACTAGGATCCTCATAGAAACCGGCAATTATAGCCACATGTCCAGGCCTTGATTCTGTAGGGGGGCGAGCATGTGAAACTCCCCATCTACCTTGGTTTTTAATTATACTCCTCAAGAATGGAGCTCTATGATTTCCCTCTGAATCCGGCTCAAAAAACTTATCAGCACGTAAACCATCCGCTGCAGTCATGTTTTCCACCAAATATTTTACACAGAGATAAAAATAACCAAGAAATTAAAAAGACTTGCAGAAAAATGCAAAAAAAAAAAAAGAGAGACGAATTTCAGCGCGGCCAGCTTGATTCACAACAGGGTGATATAGATCAGCAAAATGCTGCTCAATGCTAGAACCTAGGTCAAATGTAGCCATTATATAAACAGAAACACTGACAAGTTCACTCTGGTTTCCTCTAGAATATGTAGCATGTAATATATGTCAAGAACCTACAATTTTCTTAATGTTACAAACAATACTTCTCTTTCTCTATTTATCTATCTCTGACAGAGTAGAAGCAATCTAAGAACTTAAGTTTATGAGTAAATTTTGAATAACTAGTACAAGTAAAGTCAAACACCTATTTAAACCTGCAAATGTACAATAAGAAAGGCCTAAAACCATTTATATGCATTCCTTCTTTTTTTGTTTGTTTTACTCTTTTGGTAATTCTTCAATAAGCAATCTAGCAAGTATAACTATGAACAAAATTTCAAAATGGTCATCCCCATTTCTCAGTGACAGTTAGTCACGTTTCAAGCTCAACTTCTCTTAACTAAAGACAAAACTGTATTTAAACAATCCCATCTTGCACAATATTTTGTAATGCTTCTTAAGATTTACTTGTTTTTTATAATTAACACCTCCACTGGAATCAAATAGACAAGCAGCACCATTTCACACAAGAAGCAAACTTTCAAATCCAACTTTACTAAATTATAAACAAACGCACAACTCCTTTCATAGAGACATATTAGCAAACAGATGGTGTGAAATAAAAGATCTACCTACAAGAAGCACGAGACGTTTCGATGGGGCTTTGAAGCGAGGTTTGACAAGGTCCATGCCATGGACAATTGGGGTCTTGAAGTAGATATCAAAGATGCTTAGCATATAGACAGCGTGAAGGATCACACCAAGTATTACTAGCCAACTCTCTCGTCTCTTTAGCCATTTCTTTCTTTTGAATATTTCTGCTTTCATTCTTTCACCTTCTTTGATCCCCAAGATCCCATCGCTGCTACCCATTTTTCTCTTTTCTTCGCTTTGTTCTTTGATTTTCTGTTTCTGTTAATTTTCTTGCAGCAGAGTAGTTTGTTCGTTGAATGCCATGCCGGACAATCAAACTGAAATTGGATCTCGGGTTTAGACTTTTGGGCCTCATGTGCCGAACATGGATCTTGTATTCTTTAGGCCTAAACAAATGGCTTAGTTCTTTGTTTATTGCAATAATGAATTTAAATTTATTTGGACTATTATAGTTTCATTTTTAATGTAACATAATTAATTAAAAATTGATAAAATTTATGAATGGATTGGTCACTTAAAACTATATATTAGGCTCATAAACTATCACAATTCAATTAAAATATTCAATTAGAATTTTCTGTAATTTTTGTGTATCGCATTTTTATTTTTTATTTTTTTTATGTATCGCATTATTTATGAGAAAATATTATTGTTAAAATACTTTTAAGTAATGTGATGTAGAAAGATAATATAAAATATGAGATGGGATTTATAAGGGGTAGAGGATTCAGATTGATCTCAATTGAGAATTGTAATTAATGGTTATTGGTTATCAATTGACGTAATTAATGGTTGATGGTTAACGATGAATGTTAGAAGTTAGAACCATTACCAGTCATCAGTTACAAGAAAAGTTTTATTAATTAACAGCAACAACAGTTGACAGTACACATTACTACATCAAATAATATAATTAATGAAGTAATACAAGAGAGAAGACACCAATCAAGAACTCGAGACCACCAGAAAAATACTATAAAGAAGAACATAAACCACACAATTGAGGTAAATTGAAGACTTAATTAAGCCTGCACCAATCTAAGCACAAAGAATGATACAGCAAAACCCATAATTCGCATCACCATAGATGGGAAAGAAGTAAGAGAACTTGCATTAGTGGCAGGTTCTGGTGCTGCACCAGGAGTTTCCACTTGTGCTTGCACAGCTATAGCAAAACAAATAGTGAAGATAATAGCTACTAGTAGAGTAATCTTTTCAAGAGCCATGATCTTGATTAGTGATAATTAATTTCTTGTCAAAACTCTCTTTAATTATGTGGTTAATGTTAATTTTTATGTGTTTTGTGTTTCTCTTTTCCCTTTATATAGGCATTGAGGAGCTGTGGCTATAACGTGTATATATAATTAAAGTATAAACATATCTTTTTCTTGGAGGTATAATTCATTTGATGATGAAACCTATGAATATACTTTTGTCTATTTGGATATTGGTTTATTATATAGCAACAACCAAAATATTTTTTTAAATTGGGAATGGAAAATGAAATGAAATTTCAAAGAAAATGCATGATGTGCATATTATAAGGTGTCTTAATTTGCTGGCTTTGCAGGCCTATGGGGTTATGATAATAAGAAGATTCATAAGATGTTTTGATTTGTTGTTTTCTAATTACTGGTGCCAATTGTTCCCTCATAAACAATTTGATTGGTTTCTAGTTTTTTTTACCTTATACCCTGAAGTAGGGGAGGTTCGGATAAATTTTATAATTAAACTGTAAATTACGGTTTACTAGTTTTTTAATTAAATTAAAATAATATGATTTAGTTTGGTTTTCAAAATTCAACTCTTAAAAAACCAATTATTTTATTTTTATAACTGAATTGAAATTTTATGTGACCTAAAACTGAGATTTTACAATTTAATTTTTCTTTTTACATTAAAAAAATATCTTTATATCATTAAAATATAAAATTAATTTCTAACTTCGAGGCTGATGCTAACTAAAAAAAATATTAACCCAAAAAAAAATTTATATGATAAAAATCTAAACACAATTTTTTACTATAAATCATTCTCATTAAAAAAAAAAAACTATACAGCTGATCCAATGAATTATAATTTAAATTTTTTGGTTTGCTAAACTCTAGCTGAATTTGAATTTCTAATTTAAATGTTAAAATTTAATGACTAAAAAATATAAAATTTCATGAAAATGGCTACTACTAGGTCGAACTTATCGATGGGAGTATATTTATTTTTATTTTCACTTATCCTTTTATTTTGTTTTTGTTCTTGGCTAAAGTGTTACACTTCATCATCTTCTATAGCAGAGTATAATTTCCCAATCCCTCTCTTCACTAGTTGCAGAATCTTCAGTAGGCAGTGGATATGTGTTATCTTCTGTTCAGGAATGAACAAATAAAACTTGCAATATCCTGAACAAATAAAACTTGCAATATATATATATATATATATATATATATATATATCCAGTTTCACACAATTTATAAAAATAATTTTTCATACGAAAAAAATTTATTTTTTTAAAAATAATTAATTATATATTTATATTTAATAAAATATAATTTAACAACAGATTATAAACTTATAAAAATATTTTTATCTATTAATTTTTTAAAATTAATTTCGCATTTAATTTAAAATTTAACTTTTTTAAAAAATTTAATTTCTAACTTATTCAAATATTCAAATAATTAAATTTTAACTATATAAATAATTATTTTTATTAATTTTGATATTTATTAAATACTGAGCGAAAATTAATTTTTCACCCAAAAAAATTAATTTTTCCTTTCCATGAGTGGTGACATAATAAATTTCAGAAACAGAAACAACAAAATATATTAATACATGCAATCAGCAGCATTTAAAACTCCAGAAAACAGCTAACACACACCCTTGTTTATGGATTAAGGGCATTTATGTTCCACATTTTAACTGCTTAATAATTTTTATAAAATTTTTAAAAAATTAGAATTTAATAATATTTAATTTAATAAATTCATTAATATATTTTTTATGTTATTTTTTTTATCTATTTAATTTTTATTTAATATAAAAAAATAAATCAATGAATTTATTAAAATAAATATTATTAAATTATAATTTTATAAAATTTTTTAAATAATTAAAATAAAAGAAAAATTACTGTATAATATACTGCAGCCAACCCCTTTTTCATTGACTCAATAGCACATAATATTTATAACAGTACTGATTGCTCTATTAATATACCAACTGCCTCCCCTTTTGCATCTAATGCTACAACAGAGATATAAATAAAAACACTTACCATATAATTTTATTTTCCTCTACTTTAATATATTATAATATAATAACATAGTATTTAATTTAATTAATTAGCTAGAATAGAATATAATATTTATAGAGATAGAGAGAGATGGATAATAGAGTTGATTATTGAACATTTCAAGGGCACTTGGGCTTGTTGCCACGAGTAGTCATGCTAGTGTAGCACTTGCCACATTTTTCTCTGTTACCATAAGTTCCTGGGGGTACACATTTGCATCTATCACAGCAAGTCATGCAAGCTCTAGCGCATAGGTTTTTTCTTGAATGTAATTTGCATCTTTCTGCACATAATGGGATACAATCTGCCAACAAAATTTATGAACAAAAAAAAAACCCTCATTAATTCTCACTCATAACTGTTTCAAAACTGTATTATGAAACAACAAAAATCAAAACATCCGTATTTTTTTGTTTGTTTGTTCTCAGTCCTGAATGCTCAGTACTAATCAATCAAATGTCATAAATAAACCAAAATTTTCATCTACCTGCTCTTGTCCTAACTGGGGGTGGCATTGGGGTTCCAGTAGGTGGCTTCACTGGTGGCACTGGTGTTGGAGGCTTATAAACTGGAGGCGCTGGTGTTGGAGGCTTATAAACTGGTGGTGCTGGAGTAGTGGGTGGCTTCACCACAGGCGGGGTGGGAACTGGTGGGGAAACGGGTGGTTTGACTACTGGAGGAGAAGGTGTGGGAGGCTTTACCACTGGAGGGGTAGTAACTGGAGGTTTGACCACTGGAGGAGAAGGTGTGGGAGGCTTGTAAACTGGTGGTGCTGGAGTAGTGGGTGGCTTCACCACAGGCGGGGTGGGAACTGGTGGCTTCACCACTGGTGGGGAAACGGGTGGTTTGACTACTGGAGGAGAAGGTGTGGGAGGCTTTACCACTGGAGGAATAGTAACTGGAGGTTTAACCACTGGAGGAGAAGGTGTGGGAAGCTCAACCACTGGTGGTGTAGGAACCGGTGGTTTAACCACTGGAGTAGTGGGTGGCTTAACCACTGGTGGAGCAGTAACTGGTGGCTTGACCGGTGGTGGGGCAGTAATGGGTGGTTTGACCAATGGTGGAGCAGGAGAATACGGTGGCTTCACAACTGGAGGTGTTGGGGCTGGTGTTGGCACTGCTACTGCTATTTTGGAATAAATGGCCTGCAATACCAAATAGCCAAACAAGTATAAAATGTTAATTATATGTATAACTAATTAACTAAAATTTATTTTGCTTCTAATTAAACCCATATCAACACATTCTTGAAGCACTTTATAAGAAACAATCACTTAATCAAGTAATTAAAATGAAGTTACCATTCCCAAAATTAGCAACAAAAACAGTATTAAATAAAAATACCTGCTCCTTCAACTCTTCAACACTGGGGTATGAACCCTACAAGGAAAACACGAACACAAAAAAAATAAATAAAAATAAGAAAGCCCTATAAACTAAAAAGTAGATTCACGCATTTTTGTGTTAGTAAGCAATACCCTTGAAGTAGCGACTGAGAGAAAAGCAACCATTAGAAAGAAAAAGGCTTTGGAAGCCATTGAAAGTAAGAAATTAAAGAAGTGTTGGCAGCACCGGTTAAAGAAGAAGCAAGAAAGCAAAGGAAGGTATAAATAGAGGGAAATTTTTACCTACATATTTCATATATTTAATTAACGGTTTTTTATTTTTTAATGAAAAGATATGAATTTTTTTAAGCTTTCTTATATTATTTGAATGATGTATATACTCTTTAGACGAGATAAATTATAGAAGAAAGTAGAGTTTGGCTAAAATTAAATGTAATTGCCAGCTATGACTGATCACTGAGACATCACTTATGGGGTAGCAGTCCGAAAATCTGACTCAAGGCTCCACCCATATAACCCAAGGATTCTGTCTCCTATAATTAACTAGCTAGTTTCTTTCTTTTAACCCAATTCCCAAGCACCTTTACTAGTTATGTTTTCTCCACTGTACACCTAATATTTTATTTCTACATATTTAATTCTTAAATTTTTTATGAGAATTTATAACACTGATTTACAAAATTAAAAAGTTTATACTAATTTCTTTTATAAAAATTATACAATTATAATAACAAGAAAGCTCTAAATTTTTCAAATTTTATTTATTAAATAATATAATTTTTAAAATTAATATAGTATTTTAATAACTTATATATCATTATTATTATTATTATTATCTCATCAATTATATTTTTATTATATAAAATTTCATAATGTGAAAAATAAAAATTTGAAAATTCAATACGAATAAATAAAATTTTCATGAACTCAATAAATAAATAATATAAAGTTTAATCACTACATCATGGAGTTTTCTTTTTTAGTGAATAAGTTGGTAAATTAATATTAACAAACGGAGCTTTAAATTTATTGTAAATGAATATTATTTATTATAAATTTATATCGGTATGGTCCATAAACTTAATATATCAAAAATATTTTTTTTTAACTAACTGGCACACAAGGACTGTTTTTTTCCTTTTTCTTGATACTTGGAATTGGAAACAAAGATCATTATTGCAATTTCATGGATTTGAGACTTTTGTTTTTTAAATTTGGTTTGGTGGGTTCAATACTTTTAAGTTGTTGTTCAGTTAAATTGATATCAGGCAAGTTGGGGCATTGACCAACTAGAGATATGTCGATATGTTTACAGCATGTGGAGCTAGCCATAGTTGGCAATTCGGTCGATATTTTAATCTATTTATTTTAAAATTTAAAAAATATTAAATAATTTTTAAAATATTTTAATGATTAATTTAAAATATTATTTTAAAATTTTAAAATAATAAAAATTTAAACTAAAAATAATAACTTTTTTAAAATGATATTTTCAAAATATAATTTATATCCAAACACCCTCTTAAAATATGTAAACTCATACATCAAAACTGTAAATGATAATATATTTTTTCATTATTCTTACCTCAA
The DNA here is from genome assembly GCA_948193065.1 of Aleurites moluccanus. Lineage (NCBI taxonomy): Eukaryota > Viridiplantae > Streptophyta > Magnoliopsida > Malpighiales > Euphorbiaceae > Aleurites > Aleurites moluccanus. The sequence continues at coordinate 86,723 of CANXYC011855612.1, forward strand.
TGTAAATAAGCATTTTTCTCAATTATTAATATATATAAATGATAAATAAATTTTATTAAATATTCATATCGGATCGCAATCCATGAATCTTTTAAAAAATTTGACTCATGAGAGTTTTTTGATAATTATTTATTGACAATTATTGAATTAATAAAAAAATTAACTTCTCACTATAAAAAAATTATTTGCATGTAAAAAAAAAAGATAAAGATTAAACAAAAAAAAAACACTTATTTCATAAACTCTCTGCAAACAATAAAGAAAAAAAAAAACTCAAGTTATGAGAATTATTGAGTTTCCCTGTGTAATTCTAACATACCAGTAACTTTTTTTAAGAAGTAAAAACTGATTTACTTCCGCTGAGGAAAAGTTAATAAGTTTTTATTTCCCATATTTTTTAAATTGTAATTAAAATTTATTTAGAAAGTCTGAAATTAAAGATCAAATTAAAATTAAAATTAAATTTTTTAATTTCAGTATTTAACGACTATTTAAAATTAAAATTAAAATTCTAACTACAATTTCATGAACTTATAATATAACTAAAAAAAATTTCATAAACAAAGTGTTTCAATTCAAATTTTATTAACATATAAAAAAAAAAGTAATAAAATTTTATTTATTTTAAATTATTTTTTACTCGAATAGAAATTAATTAGCACTCAATTAAACCATAGGATACATGAAGGTTTTGAAAAAAAAAAAAAAGCGGTGCCGGTGCAAACTCTATCCCATATTACATGTGAAATCACATGTCATGTCATAGACAAAAGTCAGCATGATCTCTTTGATATTGAGTTGGTGTATGATGTTGAAACATCTGTTCACGTTTAAATCTTTTTCACCGCAATATATTAGTTTTAGAATATAATTATTAAATTTTAATTTACATATAAAATTGATTGTTATTTTTATTTTACATAGAACTTCCGAGATAATTATTAAGTAAATTTTTTTTAGATTTTACAGAAAAAAGAAGAAGTTATACTTAAAAATTTTATTCTTTTAAACTCTATTTAATTTAACAATTCATTACAACTGTTAACTATAATTATAACTGATAATTATTAATTAATGATTATTATAATAATTGATTATTATAAATTTTTAGTAAAATTATTATTAATTATCAACTGTTATTATATTTAATAATTATTAAAATAAATATTAATATTTATTTTTTTATTTAAATATTATAATTTAATTTTTTATTTAAATAAATATAAATTTTTTTAAAAAAATTATAAATTAAAATTTTTATAAATAATAATTATTCAACAACTTAACAGCTATTTAACAATTAGTCATTATCAATAATCAAATAAATATAATACCGCAGTTAAAAATAAAAAAAAATTAATAATTATATATAAAAAATTTTATTAAATACTTACTTAATATTTTATAATTTCACTTTGAATTATTCCTAAATTTTTATAGAGACTTACAATTTTGCTTTGAAATATTCATATTGCATTATGAGACTTAAAAATTAAGACAAAAAATTTTCTATGGTCTCGAATATTTTTTTTTGCACTTGAAAACAGTTTAAGAGGAAGAATTTATTAGACTTTTATATTATAAGAAAGATAGTCGATCTGAAAATTATTAACTTACGGGTGATCTCAAATGTTTTGAAATGTCAACCAATGAAAGCAACAATATAATTATGATATTATGTCCAATAGTGAGATGGAAAGGGCATCCAAATGCTTTTTTTTCTCTTTGGACAATCAAAGGTACTATATGTTGTGTTGTGTCAAACCTTAAAAGAAGTGTAATTTTAGTTGCTTGCATTTGGTTTTGAAAAAAGTTTGGATAGTTAACCAATTCTGGACCCTCACCTCTAGAATAAATTCATAAAGCTAGAAAAAGATTATTATCCATCTAAGCTAAAAATATATCATTCTTTTTTTTCTTATTTATATTTCGATCACTCGCCTTACCGCGCTATAAAAAAATATCTTATAAAATTAAAATTTTATTTTGTTAAGTACTCAAACACGACACTTCAGATCGAACGCTAAACTCTAATACTATTATACTATAAAAGAATCTTTATCCAATTAAATTCATAATATATTTTTATTTTTCTCATATTCATACTATTTAATATTATTTAATATTTTTATAATTTATAAAAGGTGAAGAAAATTTAAAAGATACAAATTAATAAGATTTAGAAATCATAATTGAAATAATTAGTGTTTTAATTTAATAATATGATAAATAATGTAAATGTTAATATTTGAAATTCAATAATAAAATTAATATTTAAAAAAATTAAAATTAAAATTAAAATTAAAATACTCTATCGCATTAAGCTTTTATCATGTTCTAATTGCATTGGGGTTCGAATATTAACAGCCAGACAGATACTCTATTATAATCAATTGAAACTGGATAATCACAAAAAATGACTTGGTAACAGATGAGTAAATCTTTTTCTTTGGATTCCCAAATTCCCGCAAGGATGACAGCTTTATCATTTTTTTACTGAAATGACAGCTCTATTGAATGTACTATTAATAATATATAATTGGTAGATTTGAAACGATTTTCTAATTTATTATGAATATTTGAATTTATTTAAATATAATTTAAAATTTTAAAAATATTAAATAATTTTTTAAATAATTAATTAATTAATTTAAAATATCATTTTAAAATTTAAAAATTAAAAAAAATTAAATTAAATATGTCAATTTTTTTAAAACGATATTTTTAAAATTCTATTTTCAAAATACCATTTATATTCAAACACCTTTTTTATATTGATATCATAATATTATAAGGTCTTATGTTCAAATTAAGCAATTATAATATGGTTTGTATTTATATTTTGTTCTAATTTACATTTTTATACCATATAATTTATATATGAAAGATAAAATCAAATTTAAAGAAAAATAGACCATCCAAATCATGAATAAATAAAAAATAAAATCACAATATCCATTTAAAACACTATAAAAAGAGAATGATACTATATGAACTCTATAGATAACTAGTAACCTTCATGCAAATTTAATCAGTTAGTAAAAATAATTAGTGCTAAATCATTTTGAACACCAAAAAAGTTGAACTAAGAAGAGACCGCAGCTTAAAAATCTTTTTGGTCACTAGATAATTCAAATATAAAATAAGATAGATTTAAAATTATTTTTCACGATAAGGACAAAAAGCTCCACTAGAGAAAGCATAAAAAGACTCATAAAAGAGAGGGAAAAAAAACATAGATACTAATAGAAAAAGAAAACAAAACAACAGAAAAGAAAAGATGAGAAACACAAAGATCTAACAAATATTAAGTAACACTTGATTGATATATGTGTATGAAATTACAATAATGAAATTAGGAGTTTGAAATTTCAATCAAATAAATAAGAAAAAAAAATTATACAGAAAATAAGTATAAGCATCATAAACCATGATTATCAAAATTGATTCAACTGACTGATTAAATAAAAATAATTAAAAATTAAATTAACAATCGGATCAGTCAACCTCTTTTTCTCGTCTTCGAAAAATCGGATAAAAAATCGATGAACCGACTGATTAATCGGTCAAATTAGATCGATTTTTTCGATTCAGACGGATTATATTTTTTTTTAATTTTTGATCAAAATAATATCATTTTTGTCAATTCAAAATGATGCCGTTTCGAATTATAAAAAATTAAGAGAATTTAAGTAGTTTCATTTTAATTTTATCCAACGTTAAAATTTATTCGATATCAATATCTGACCCAATTGCATATTATCCTATTGTATGAGTAAATATTTGAGTAAGTAAATGTTCATAATATAATATATATAGATAATTTTTGACTTAATTTTATTAAATTGACATTATAAAAAAATAGTCTTGTATAATTTTTTGATTTAGTTATAATTGTATAATATTTATTTTCATCATATATATAATAAATATCAAATTATATAATATATATATATATATCAATTTTTTTTTATTTAATCGATTTAATTCTATTTAAATATCTGATTTTATATTTTTATTAATTTTTTAATCGATCCAATGATAAAAATAATAGCAAATACTATAATCTTCTGAAATATCTATAGAGATACATTCATTTCACAGGGTGTCTATGTACACAGTTTCAGGACCAATTGTACAGACTCGCTCATTGCAACAAGGAAATAATAGCTTCACCCAGAGTACTGTGTGCACCAGCACAGTCTTTGACCCATTGGTGTTTTTAATTAATTTATTTTTTTCTATCATATCAAATCATATGAATATGAAAAATATAAGAAAACAATAGACTCCAAATATGTTGGGCCAACTTAGGATAAGAAAATCAACCCATACTGGCTTATTGAGAAATTCAAATAATGTAACAACTCATCCATATGAATTTTATTTTATTAAATTTTATATTCAAAAATTATATATAATTTTTAAAATAATTATTTTAAATTATAAATATGCACATGAATGGTGTAATTACATAAAAATATATGGCTAAATCTGCAGTGCTATTAACTGTATGATCTGCAAAAGCAGATCATTTTAAATTCTATTGACAATATAATGTCACTAAGAAATTCAAAAAATATATATTAATAATATTAAATCGTATATGTATTTACTGTTAAAATGAGATATTCTCATAAGGCTTGGCCCACTATGAAAAAAGAGTTTGACCCACTTATTTACACACGTTAATGCAAACAAATATTGATTTGATAGATTGATTGCATACGGCATCTCACCCATTACTTCTTATTAAACGAGTATTTGGATGTGTTTAAAATAGATATTAAATGTCATTTTCAAATTTAAAAAATTTTAAATAATTTTTTTAAATATTTGACAGATTAATTTAAAATTTTATTTTGAAACTTTAAAATAGAAAAAATTTAAACTAAATATACCAATTTATTTTGAAATGACGTTTTTAAAATTTTATTTTTTAAAATTTCGTTTACACCCAAATATCTCAAAAATTAGAGATAGAAAGGGACCCATAATTCTTGTCCTTCTTATTTCTTGATTATGGTAGGGTAAATTATTATAATGTACCTTGAAAATTTTTCATACTTAGTATTTTAATTATTACCATTTCAAAATGAATTTTTTTATTTTTAAACTAATTTCAATAATGTTAAAATTTTAAGGGTGTAAAATTTTGTATAATATAATAATTAAATAATTAAAATATATTATATTTTAAGATTTTATAAATGAAAGTGTCCTGTAAACTAAAAAATCAAATATTAAAATGTAATAAAATTTTGATAATTTTTTTAAATGAGTACTAAAATGTTAATTTTTAATAAATTTTATGGATTTAAAATAATAATTTTAAAATATCGAAGGCTGAAGTATTAATTATATTAAATTTTAGGGGTGTTAAAATTATTTATCCATTGTGCTATGATGTTATTTTGTCTACAACCGTACATTAAAAGAATCCAACGGTCCTTTTATGCGTTTCACTGGCTTAATAGTGAAATTGCATATTTAATTTAAATATAAAAGTAAATTCAAATTCCCTCTTAATATTAATAAAACTTATTTAAAAAAATATTAGAAGTTATAATTTAACTATTTATAAGTTTGATGGTTGATTTTTTCTTATTTTAAATTCTTAGATAAGACTATATATAAATTGAGTCGAGTAAGTCTGAAATTTGAATTGTTTACACTCAAGTTGAGTTGAGTTTTGATAATAATTTTAAAATTCAGAGTAAATTTGATTAGAATAAATTTAATTTGAATAATTTAAATTGGTCAAAAGAAATAAATAAAGTAATCCCTTTTAAATAATAAAATATGCCGGAGAAAAAAATATTTACTAATTATATCATTTTTAATCGTCTCTCATATTTAAATTATTTAATTTATATTTAATTGAGTATATTTTATTACTTTATTTTAATCAGTTCATATTTAATTCATTATATTTTTTTAATTAATTTAATTTATATTTAATTAATTATAAAATCAATAATATATAATAAATTTTCAATTAATTAAATATATATTTATTAAATTATAAATATTAACTTTAAATTAATTAATTATTAATTTATTAATTAATAAAATTTATGTGTTCCAACAATATTAATTTATAAAAATTTTAAAGCGCACACATATATATATATATATTAACTTTAAATTAATTAATTATTAATTTATTAATTAATAAAATTTATGTGTTCCAACAATATTAATTTATAAAAATTTTAAAACACACACATATATATATATATATATATATATATATATATATATATATATATATATATATATAGACACACACGCGCGCGCGCGCACACACACACACAGAGTCAAGAAGGACATGTTTGGTAGTGCCAGGCCATGCCATGGATTTGAATTGTGATGCTGCCAAAAGCCAAATGTTGCATTGGATCAAGCGAAGTGGATGATTGGATTTGGGTTGCCATTCTTCCATGCTATATCTTGTTTTCTTCTCTAAAAACATAATTAGTCTGAATTATTGAGAAATTTATAGTAATTAAGTAAGCTTCTTCTTTTTATCAAATTAAAGATAAATTATCTAGCTACATCCAAATTAATGAAATTATCATATCATGGCAAAGAAAATTTATTGTCTCGTGGTTTTGCCTCAATAATAAAATTATAATAAATAATATAAAAAATATTGGCAAATATTTATAAAAATACACATGAAATAATTTTCTACGGAAAACTAGATCTGAATCTTTTTTTTCTTTTAAAAAACCTTATTTTTGCCCGTTAAAATTGAGATTATGTAACAAAATTTTAAATTGATTGTCATCAACCACAATCATTTTCATTTATCTAAACTTGTGACCAGTTAAATATGAGTGCAAGGGCGGAATCATAAAGTTTTATTAAGTCAAAGTTAAATTAGTAAAAAAATTTAATATTATAAATTATATATAATTTTTTAGGGATTAATTAAAAATTTATATATAATTTTAGTGATATATTATAAATTATATATAATTTTTTTAGGGGCTAATTAAAAATTTACATATAATTTTAGTGATATTAGAAATGTCAAAATTAAACTAATAAAAAATTTTAGTATTATAAATTATATATAACTTTTTTGAGGTGAATTAAAAACTTATATGTAATTTTAATTCTATTAATTATATATATATATTTAATAATTAAAAAATTTACATGTATATATATATTTAAAAATTTTGAAGACTAATTAAAAATATATATATATATATTTAAAAATTTTAGTGAGTAAGGCTACTCCTAACCCTTTAATTACGCCCTTAGGCGGAGTTCAACTAAAATTAGATTGAGGAAAATATAATTTGATAAACTAAAATCTGATAATCATAGTCATGTTAAATATATTAAGTACTCCATTCATTGTATTCTTTTGCATAATGATCATATCAAAATAAACTTCCGGATTAGCTTCAATATCATATCAATTTTTTAAATTTATACTAGTTACTTTTAGTTGATTATATTAATTTTGTCACTTTTTTCATAAAATACTCTTATTTAAAATACTCACATTATATATTTTTTAATATTTTTTTTATTTTCTAATATTTATAATAATTAAAATATTCTTATTTTTAGTTAAATTTATAATTTCAATATAAAAAAATAAAAATAAAAATAATATGTGTGATGATATTAATATAAATTAATGAATGATATATTTAATTTTTATCTACTAAATTAATATCTAAAAAAGAAAATACAACTGTATTTTGAATTGAGTGCATAATAATTAATTAAATTTCAACTTATTGAATTTAATTATTGCCCCGAAATAGGATTTAATTCTATAAAAAAAATAACACTTAAAAAATAGTTTAGCATTTTTTAAATTTTAAAACACCCTTACAAGCGGATTTTAAGTAGATACAAACATTCTCATTATCTAATATAATTTTAAATATATATATATATATTAATGATTTAATTAAATTACTGATTTAATTTACATGTTAAAAAAAATTAACACCTTATCCCTTTTTGTTTTATGTTAATGAAAGTATATTTTTGGGTCAATATATGATATGTCTAGTATGTTCTTTTCTGAAAGTGTGACCCATAATCAGTATGTACGTTTTTATATCTTTCAATACCTGCCACTTCTCTTCATTTGTAATACTTAACCAGATATTGTGAGCTAACAATTCAATCTTTACATTCTTAGCTAATAATTCCTCCTACCGTTAGTACAGTGTGAAATCTAACCCCTCATTTCACCTTCATGCTCAAGGGAAAAAATAAAATAAAATAAAACAAGCTCTATCAATGTGAGAAACTCTTGCTTGAATCATGATGCTTGATAAACTATCTCATATGAGGTGGATCCAATTGATGGGATCCACATATATTAAAAATGTTAAATACTTGTAGTTATGTCGGATTAATCCTAAAATTAGTGACAAAATTTTAGGGTTAATTTCATATTGCCGGAAAAATTTAGAGAGTTTTAGTTTGATAAGCTCGGAGTGGAGCTCGTTTTTCTGTATACGTCACTTACTCATTTCACTGAATTTCAAATGATTCACTTACTCCACACTAAATAATACGTGAACTTTATCTCACTATACAATAACCACCAATCATTAATAACTATAAATAGTCATTCACATAATTTATTATGGAATCTTAATTTTTCAATCCCTTAAAATATCTTTATTATTCTCTCACATTATATATTTCGACTTCTTCCCTTCATACACAGTTTGATATTACATGGTTTCTGCGAAAATTTAAGGTTGTAGATGAAGATGTTATATGGATTTTTCCCATAAATGTGAATGTGTATATAGTGATAGGTAATTTGATAGTAATAATTGGAGTTTTGTTGGAGGAGAAGAGAACAACAGGACATATATGGTTGCTTTTCATGGAGGTAGGTATGGACAAGTTCATGGAGACATTGTTAGTGTTCCATATAACAAAGCAGTTGTTGTGGTTGCAGATGTTTACTTCTTTGTGACTTTAATTAGTGAGATTGGATTCAGGTTTGCTTTTCTGTATTAGTTGTTACTTGATAGTTGGTGTTTTAATAAAATTAAATTTTAAGAATCTAGTTTCTGTGTTATTATTGCTTTTTCTTTTTCTCTGCTGTGACTTTGGATTTGGGAGTTCAATTTCTTGTTCTGTTTTTAATGTCAAGTATTTAATTTTGAGGCAAGAGATACACTAGACCAAGTCAGGAAAAGGTTTTGTATTTTTGCTTAGCATGTCTCTTTAATTTAGAAAGTAATATTAATTTTATTCACAATGGTGCGTAAACTTGTCGACTCAATTTGTAAATAAAAATGTGTAAATCTAGCTAATTATGTCTACAGAAAATTTGATATTTTTTAAATTCAGGATCGGTCCAAAAACAAATCCAAGAAAGTATCATTGAAATGTTTCAAAATGATACTTTCTTGCAATTCGAATATTAAAAAAAAAAGAATTTCAATGTTGAACTTCTAACATAATTTATCAGTATTACTACACAGAGATTTGATATTTGTATTCTATAAAGGATAGATAGGTGAGGATGTGAGATCAATCAAAAACCATAACTTCAATTCATATTATGTATAACTCGAACACTGTATTAACGATAATGTTCCATTGCTCAAGTTGGATTCAGATGGGTATGTGGAATAGAAGATAATGGCCTAACAACATTCTAAAATGAACTAACAAATTGACAACAATATAGCATAATATTTATTCTTACAAACAACTATAATCTTCCCTCCATGGAGAAAATTTTATTATAATCTAACACAAAAATGGAAAAATACAACACATACAAAGCTTTATTTGGATTCAATTTAATTCAAGGACACTGAACTTTTTTGCCATGGAGCATAACATAATCCCAGTTCTTGCACTTGTCCAGATCACCAGATGTTCCTGATGGAACACATTTGCTCTTATCACAGCATTTTGTGCACACTTTCATGCATGGCCTCTTCTCTGGATGGGACTTGCATCGCTCTTCGCAGAGAGGAACGCAACCTATATCACATAATCAAAGCAATATAAACAAGAAATTAGTGTATAATTGATTATGAAAAATTGCATGTCTATTTCCTTATTATCCTCTTTCCAAGAGTATTTACCATGTTCTATAGGAGAAGGTGCCATTGATGGGATAGTGTAGCGAACTGGGGGAACTTTCCCTGGAGGAGGAGGAACTGGATTCTTCTTTGGAGGCTGAGGAGCCTTCTCTGGGGCATGATGATGATGATCCTTCTCTGGGGCCGGAGCATGATGGTGATGATGATGAGAATTCTGTGGAGCTGGATCCTTCTTTGGGGCCGGAGCATGATGATGATGATGATGATGAGAGTTCTGTGGAGCTGGAGCTTTCTCTGGGGCATGATGTTGATAAGACTTCTCTGGGGCCGGTGCATTATGATGATGGTGGTGGTGGTGGTGAGACTCCTTCGGAGCTGGAGCTTTATATGGAGCATGATGATGAGACTTTGGAGCTGGAGCCTTATGTGGAGGGTAGGCCGGAACTTTCGTTGGGGCATAGGCAGGGGCTCGCTGATAATGTAAAAAATGTAATCCAACAAATTCAATTAATGGTGATCACGACGATGATTAATGACCACATAATGAATTAATTTTCCAGATAGTAGTTTTTTTAGTTTGAATAAGTTCTTTGAATTACCTCTCGGATGATTTCCTTCTCACTAGATGCAACCTTTATAAAAGCAAGAAATGTTAATAAGTTGCATAAAAAAGAAGAAGAAAGAAAATGCAAAGATTGTCGCAAGTGTGATAACAAGGAACTAAAGAAAACATTACCTTACTAGTGACAAGAAGGAAACAAGCAAACAAGAAGAGCAAAGTAGCTTTGAAAGCCATTACAATGCACAATCAAGAAAATTAACCAATTAAGATGTAATTAAGGGTCGTAGAGAAGATGGTATATATATATATATATATATATATATATATATTGAGTAGACAGAAACATTAGAAAAAGATATTTCGATTCGATGTCAGCTTCCCCAGATGAATGTAGTATTTATCAGTAACAAGCGGCTGTTCTAAGTATGATTCTAAGGTTTGAATTCACGTGGCTCAATGTGGCAGTGTGTGTCTATTATAATAATGAAAATTTGCTGTAATTATGGAAGATATATTATTACTTAATTAGCCAATATTCAAGTTTTACTTCTTTTAACAACTTCAATTCCTACTGATTTCTTGATCTTGGTGCTAATTTCAGGTCCATCTTGGTCTGGTTTGCCCCAGATATATTTTCATCACTCAAATTTTAATTCACTCTCATATTAACAATTTCCAAGATCACTAGCTAAGGAACATTGCTATTTGCCCCATTATTTAGTAGTGTTTTTGGATCAATTTAAGCATCAAGTCCTCTTTTCGAACGAGACGAGTTTAAGGACGTCTTCCACACACTCAGTTTAAATCATTTCAATTTGCTGTTTGCTCCATTTTTTAATTATTAGAGTACATATCAAAACAATTATAAAAAAATTAAGTCTGATAAAAAAATTTGGATAAATAACATTTTCTAAAATCAAGCTTAACAAAAGAGTCATATTATTTGGAATCATTTCTGCTTTAGATTTTTAGTTTCTATTCTGAATAATAAAAAAAAAAATCAATAGATTTGAACAATAAGATTTTATTTTATAATTGAGAATTGAAAAGCCTTTTTTTTTTCAAGGGCAAATCAACTGGCCTTGGTCATCTTGTTTGATTGTTTTCTTAATTTATTATAATAAGATTCAATAACATTATTTTAAGCAAATTTAAATGTAGACCTATTAGTCTATAATATCACCAACGTTATGACATTTTATAATTTTATCTTATCCTTTGAAAATAAATTGTTATACTCCAAATTTTTAAAATTATTCATAGTTATATCATTTGATTAAAATTGCTCATTTAAATTTTTTTTTTCTCAGTGACATATGATATGGATTAAAAATATATAAAAAACATATTTTTATTTAACCTCTCATATCCTTTTGAAAAATAAATTAAATGGTCTCTCATATATTTTTTTTTAATAAAATAAATTTTCATTTAAAATAACTTAAATTTTCTGTTAAGTGAATTAAAAAAAAAGGCCAAATTACCATTGCATATATTACATGGTTATGAAAACTAATCTCTAATTTTTATTTTTTAAATATTTTTCACCTAATTTTTCTAAAAATAAACATATATTTTAAATAATAAAAAATATATATTTTTATTATAAATAAAAAAGTTCTACATCATCAAAAACTATATAACCTTTCATTTTAATTATTTTGAAGTGCATATAAAATTTTGTTGTTTAAAATATAATTTTTTATATTATTAGAATATATAAATTTTTTTAATTTTTTTTTAAAAAAAATACATTCCATTGAACTAAAAATTAAAAAAAATATTATCTTAATTATGTATCAAAATTAATTTTGTATCTAATTAGATAGAAAGAAACGAATCAGTGATCAATTTGAATTTTTTTTCTTTTTACCTTATAATTAAGTGTATTTTACTTTTAAATCTGTCATTGACTGCTAAAAATTATTCTGAATAACAACAAAGAATTATTTTGTAAACAAAAGTAAATATGAAAGATCATTTAATTCAATTTTTAAAAAAGAATGATAAACTGATTAATGAAATTAAATATAATGGACTAAATAATAATATATTCTTTATATTTTTAATTCATATCAAATGCAATTAAAAGAAAGAAAAAATTTAAAAGAATAATTTTGACCAAAGAGTATAATCATGAACAACTTCAGAAATTTGTGATACAATAACTTATTATCAAAAGATGTGGTAGAAATATAAAAAAAAATTAAAAAATTCAGAATATTTTAATCCAATAGATCTTAAATATAACTATAGAAGAAGCTGGAAAGTCTGAATTCAATGGAAGTTTAGATAAAATCTTCACCTGTCAAGTTGTCACCTGCTTCCATGGTCTTCAATGAAACTCAATAGAAATTTAGATAAAATCTTCACGTGTCAAGATGTCATCTGCTTCCATGGTCTTCAATGAGATAAGATCTGAGGTAATACAGTTCAATTTTGCTATAAAGAATTCCACATTAGCTTCAACTGAGATTATTTTACTTTCCTTTGTCTTAATGAATATACACGCGTCTCAATAGGTAGAAAATTTGGTATAAAAGAAGGTAGACTGTAGACACCATAGATTTTTCTTCTTTTAGCATTCGGAAGGAGGGAATCCAACCTCATAATTGTCCAGGTGATATATATACTTACCACTAGGCTAAGGTAAATGCATGAAGTATGAAAAAACCATAACAAAACTATAAACTGCAGTGGACAACAGGTTCAAACAGAATATCATTAATCAAAGATCACTTAAACGCAGCCTACAAGAAATGGTAATTAATAGAATAAAGTTTACTCCCAATTCCCAAGCATATGCATCTGGATATAGGGAACTCTCTGAAAATACAAAGTACAAGGTACAAATTTTTCTCTCTCAGTTACAAAAATTGCAATATCTAAACAAGTGCATCCTCCTCATCCACGAAACTCAAGTTCAAAGTCTGTAACTTGAAACCTGAACCCTGTATGATTTCAACCAAACTGGAAGCCACTCCTGTAGCTTGTACAGTTGTTTGTTTTGTTAACTGAAACATAGGAAAAAAAAATGAAGAAAAGAAGTCCTTTTAGCTGCTGCAGATTTAGTGTTGACAACTCTAAACCGCGTATAGAGGACCAAACAAATATACATAGTGACCTGTCAATAAACTGTATGTTTACAACAGATCTGGTAAACTATTCTCAATAAACAAACCCCTGGCCTTGATTGACTTGTGGGATTAAAAATAATTTTGGACGATTGGTTTAGCAAATTACATGTAAGCAAAGTCTAAAATCTAAAATCAATTCCTCGTTCAAATATTTGGCATGTTCCTGAAAATTCTACACCGACCAAAATATAGAAATATCATGCTAAACTGAAATGCACTGAAGACTTTACCACAAGATATGATAGGCAAGAAACAGTTTATACTCACCTCAACACTTGCAATACCCTCTTGGACATGAACTTTCAAATCTGCAATACCATCAGTCTCCTAACATAAGAAATAAAGTGACATTAATTGCAAAGGCCCAAGATAAAAGAAAATAAGTAATCAATAAGAAAGATAATAAGTAAGCTTTTAACCTTGCAGTTTCCACATCTCAACTAAATAATAAGACTATCAATTGAAGACTGAATCATAACTAAAGAGCAGATATAGCAACAACTGAAATTACTTAGCAAATAGATGTTTTGTAAAGATTCACCAGCAAAACTGACATACTGCTCCTTTAAGAAAATTCAAGCCCTACATGGACCATTGATGTTATGATATCACCTTTACTTTGTCCTTAATTGACCAATTTTTAGAAATGCAGCTTCAAACAGCCCCCATGTACAATATTCAGAAAACAATTATTGATTAATTCTTATAAAAAAATTCAGGCAAAGAGGATATTAACTATTTTTTTCCCCTATATTTATCTACCATTAAACTTTTGACCTGTGATACTTGGACATTGACCAGTTAGTAGAAACATAACCAATGTGAAAGCTTTAAATTTTTAATGATCCTTTCTCAACAATTAGAGAATAGTTAGATTTGAACTCATTTAATTGAATTTCCTCTCCTCCCATCAATCCTCATCATCTTTCCGTCGGGTATCTCGTTGCACAAAATTCCATGAACATGGATTGCTTATCATAATATTATTTGGATTGAAAATTTTCCTATGTATTCATGTTATGATAATATTATCCTCATAATTGAGAGAACATTCTATAAAGAAAGACAAAAATCAAAACAAGATGCGCATGGTTAAAAATCTCCAACGCCACAACCATAAACTCTCTTTTGCATCCTAACTCAATCAAAATAAAGGGTGAAGAAAGTTTCATACCTCTAAGGCTTTGGTCACTGTAGGAATAGCCATTTCATTCATTGTTCCCTCTGCCTTCAAATTGCCAAAAGGTAACATAATTAATGCTTGGGGACATTTCCATACCACCTAGGAACAAAAGAACTATTGCACTACAAAGAAGGTGCCAATTTCTTCCATATGACCTCATCAAGTTCCAAAACTGGATGTTTCTATAGACCTAGCATTTAACCTCCCCAAAAAAAATGTAAATGCAAGAAATATTGAAGCAACAATAATATAAGTCCATCTCCAACCGAGCGGCATTATGGCGTGTAATGCCATTTTGCAGCAATTGATCTTTTCCAATCGAGCGCTATTTTGCACTGCAAAATGGTGCTCGTGAACAGTAGAACACCAATTTGATATTCTACTATTTAAAATAATACAAATTAATTTATATCAATTATTATATTATATATTCAATTTAATTATAGGTCTCGGTTGATTATCATTAGATTTCGAATTAATTGAATTTAATCTCCATTAATTTAATTAGGTTTCGAATTGTCAAAATTTGGTCTCAATTGGTTTATATATTAAATATTATAAAATATTAGAGAATTATAATAAATTATATAAAATAGATAAAAAAGAATATAAAAAAAAAATTATTTTTAGGTGTAAAAAATAGTGTTAAAAATAGAATTATGGTTAGAAATAAAATTATTATTTGATATGATATAAACTGCAAAATAGTATAAAATTGACTATATTTTGGTATTGTAGGTTAGAGATGGCCTAAATACTCTATAATGGAGCAAAGCATTATAAAATATTCCATTATGCTCCATGAAAAATTTAACAAATATAGCATAAGGTATGGAAACTGCAACACCATTGAATTGAATTCAAGAAATCTTTAATTTATCAATTATCATATCAACAAGAACTTCACAATTATAAATAATAACAATTATCAAAAAAGGAAATGTGTTTGAAGGTGAAAGGACATTAAATGGGAAAAAAATTATATGGTTAGGCATCATTTTAATGATTCAAAAATTAAAAAAATAAAATAAAGCCAACCAGAAATCCTGGAAATAGTAAATGGGCTAAAACACAAGTACCTGAAAGAACATGGTAAGAGTGTCAGAAGGAGAGACAGGGACAGACACAGTTTGTTGTTCAGCTACTTCTTCTTGTACTTGTCCTTCTTCTGGTTGCGTAGGTCGTTGTTGTTGTTGTTGTTGTTCTTCTGAGATTTGGGTTTCCTCTTCAACTGACCTTAGTTTTCTAATTCCATGGGAAAAGGAATTGTCTTTCTTTAAAGTCAAGTGCTTGAGAGAATTGGGTAATCCATGGAATTGCAAATGGAGGTTTCTAATGGGAAGTGAAAGAGAACGAGATTGAATTCTGAGGAAATTTGGAGTGGAAATTGAGTGTAGAGTAGAGACGGAAGAGAGCGCGTGGGCCATTTGTGCGTTTGATCTATGGGTGAGAGACTATTTTGGGAGGTTTTAGAAGTGTTCCCTCAATCTCCCTCCCTATCCAAACCGCAGAACGGGTTTTGTTAGTGTGTGAATACTCACACCGCATTAAGTTCTTCAAAGCAATCAGAGCCCTCCGTATTATTCACTGAATCAAATTTCATTGGCAATGGATTGCAAATTTAATTCCTAGACGATATATATTTTGAACTATTTAATCTCCTTATTAAAAAAAAAAAATTATATATATATATATATATATATATATTGGCTTGCAAACAAGAATTAAAAAAATATTATTCATAATTAAATTGATTTCCTTTTTTATTTTATTTTTCAGAATGAAAAAAGAATCAAAGGAAATTTGTGGACTTTAACCACATATTATGTCAAAGATATATATAACTTAATCCCACAATATTTGGAACTATTAAGGAAAATGCTAAATTGATCACCATTATTTATAATCTCTTTATCACCTTATGTAACTCTTTTTTTTTTATAAAAATCCTTGATTTGCATTGTTTTTTTTATTTTGATTTTTTTTTTAGTACTTAATACATGATTACAAAGATTTGTTGTGTTGTCCATTTATTATTATTTTACTGTATGAAAGGAGACAAATAATAATAGATAAAACTATTTATATAAAAATAAAAAAATAGAGTAATTCTTATATTATGACAAACTTGCGAGGTCTTAAAATAGTAAACTTAACCGTACTATTAAGATGATAAGTGAAATATTACTCTTTATATAAATTCTACTTTTTGCATACAAAAATTCTAATATTAAAAAAAAATAATAGTTTAAAAGTTCAATGTGAAGCAATCAAAATTGAAAAGCTTAAAGTAAACAAAACACAAAAGTTCAAATGTCCCAAAAATGAGTGTTTCCTGATCAATTAGCATTCAACATTTAATTTCAGAGTGTACAAACCTAATTTGGAATTTGAGGTGAGAGTAATTGTGATTGCGACCACAAATCTAAAGCAGAAGAGAATGTACTTGTATATACTAAACAGCACTAAGTCATACTCATGCTTAAGCCAATCAAATTCATAAGAAGCCCATCAAAAATTAAGAAAAAAAAATGTAAATTCATTCCAAATGAATAGTTTAAATTTACATTTTTGTATATGTTTAGCAAAATTTAAAGTCAATGTAAAACATAAACAAAAGATTGATACCTGACCTGCTATGTGAAATGGTAGAATAGGTTTCAACATTTGATGCTCACACATATATATAATAAATTTAGTTTAATACCAAAAATCTATCACAGGAATATTTTTTTCTTCCATGCTTAATGCAGTTGAGCTAATAAAAAATGCTTCATTAGCAGTTGTTGAGGATCAAAATATTATCCTTTAAATCACTAAGTTTAAAAGTCTATAGCACTGATACTACTACTACTATTACCTACAACATAGCAATATACGTTGCTGCAACCTTTTAGGATTTAGGTTAATTTCTGCTGCAATCCTCTTCAATTTGGCCATCTGCATAAAAATCAGATTCTAGCATTTTATGTTGGAGAATGGACAAGAACATAATAAGACTTGAATGTTAAGATGGTTAATCTTAATAGTTTATGAATCGAAATTCTAAGGTTTAGAATTAGGAAATGAAAGGGAATTGAGAAATTGAGAGAGAATTAGAAGAATTGGGTTTATAGAGAGAGAAGAGAAATAGAGAGAGAGAGAATGAATTATCTTTATTGCCAAAGAATGAATATTCTGGAGCTGTTAATTGGCTCCTTTTATACAGCGGGTTTGTTCAGTTGCTAACTAATTTCTTTTAACCACGTTTTACAGATTTTTCCTCTGATTTCTAAGGCTCGGATCTCCTGCTACTGATCCTACATTATTATTCCCTTGTTACCCAACAACTCTATTGTTTCCCTTTCCTTTTCTTCCTATAATATGTAACATTTAAGCCATAAAAAAATAATCATAATAGAGCTCAAACATCCTCACCCCTGAGATTAACAGCAAGGTTTGCTTGATTATCAGCTTCAGAGTTGAATTCCTGGATAAAGAAGAGGATGTCGTTAGTGAAAAAGCCAGTGTAACAGAATACAAGGCTTTCAAGAAGACGAGTTGCTAGGACCATGACTTCTTTAAGTAGACTACCTCTCTATTTACATTCAAACAAATTTGCAAGTGAAAAAATACATGCACTCGAGAGTACTAAATACACACCACCGAATGAATAATTTGTTATGGGGAAAGATCATTAAGAACATTATGTTAAGCAATACTCAGACAAGTCTAGAATGCAGCATTGCGACCACATAGAAAGGGAAAGCAGAGATAAGCACAATGGAACCACCCCAGTAATGCAAATTTTAACCAAACAAATGGAAGTGAGTTCAATATCTCCTCATCACTTGGTCTATTTCATAAGACCAATTAACTTGATTCAGTACCTATAAACGATGTATATTAGTTTATGATAGCAAATGATGACAAAGAATGAGAATCAATCAGTCTTGAAATTGATCAGAAGAATTAAAAAATAGCAATAACTAAATCAGAGAATCTACAACAATGAAGACGAGAAGAGGAAAACAGGGAGTTTCAAATGAATGTTGATATTTTGCGTATCTGCAATAGCTGCATATTCTGTAAATAGTATAGCCTTTCAGTCAACAAGTAATCATCTGCCTATACCCTAAGAACATGTTGAATCTGGAATGACATAAACTTATCCTTGAGCTCCTTGGCCTCTTTACACAAGTCTGCCAGATTCTGGTTTTTGATTTTCCATAGACCCTGAATCTGTATATGAGCATGAGTACAAGTATAAGAAAACAATATGACAAGATTAAAACCAGTAACCTAGGTGTGGAAGTCAATGCAATAAAATGGCAAACCATGAGTGCATCATTTAATCAGAAATTTAAAAACAAAATGAAGCATATTGCAGCGATTCTGGTTACATTTGTTAATCAAATAGCATAATAAACATAACTATTATGTTTCTCCCTGAGCCTTAGTTGCAGAAATCTCACCTTTCCAGAAGCTGTTCTTTGAATGAATAAATAATAGTGAACTCTCTCACAAACGATCAATAATAAAACCCTACAGGATGTCAATTGCAATTGGGTATTTTGGTGTAATACAATTAAAAAAATTTGTAGAAGTTCTCATTTTTTTTAATTTTCTGTTATCTAAATTGTTTTTCACTTTTTAATTTAGGATCCTAGTTTTTCCCATTACATTTTTTTTCCTTCGTTTTATTTCTGAAAACTTGCAGAAATTCTTTCACCAGGGCAACCTAATTTTTTTTTTCTTCTGAAAAAAAAATCACGTTTCTTCAAGCATGTTTTAAAACATTTTTCTTAAAAACAGAACCAGTATTATAATGTACTAAAACATCAAACCTGCATGCAGACAAGATTTGAGTCTCCTTGGACACGAATATGTTCGAACCCTTTCCTCAGTGCATGCTTTAATCCTAATATTACAGCTCGATATTCAGCAACATTATTTGTAGCAGTACCCAACCCCTCACGAAGTCGATAGACCTACCAAATCTCAGAGTGAGAAACAGATCTAGTTTAAAGATTATATGACAATGTTATAGACTAACATATAGTTCAAATAACAGCATACCATGCTTCCATCTGCAGCACGCAGAACAGCTCCAGCACCAGCTGGACCAGGATTTCCTTTTGAAGCACCATCAAACTCCAGAATGCAGGACAACTATACATAGAAATCACTGAGCTTTATTTTCATCACAGATATTCAAGGATATTGTACCATTCAATAGACCCAGATACATCACCCCATATTACCACTTTGTATCAAGATTTAGGTAACGGAAGTTCATACTAGAAGTATATACCATGTCATACAGCAGCTGCCAGACAAATGTATACTGCAGGAAAAATTTCTAACCATTTCCAGATATATTGTTGACATTACAAAGTTTTTTTGGCATGTATCTGCAACCTTTGGGATGTATCTGAAGCTATCTGCAATAATTTACTTTTCAAATGTAGAGGACATCAAAATTTACTGCCTAATAAAATGTGTACATGGGTGGAAAAATTGGAAAAAAAAAGTTTAATGAATTTCAAAGAAAAATTACTGTGGGTCACAAAAAAAATTAGCAATAAAACAAAAATATATCACAGACACACACATACATATACACGTGCATTCACACAAACATACACATAAAGCACATGAAGAACACCAAATAAACATACCTTAGATTAGACTGCCCCTTAACAAAAAATGACAAAGGTTTCTAAACATACAAAACAAGAGTTAACAAAAACTATCATCCGATAAATACTGGAGAAGAGGTCATCTAAACATGATCAGATGAGTGATCTAATACTTTACCTATGTCCTGAACAAATATATGAAAATAAAGATCTTATTTAAAACACACCACAAATGCATGGAAACTGTGTAATAGACAGTTGGACTAAGGCATACAATTATATAAATAGATAGCACAGGATACAGTGTAATACAAATATATATATATATATATATATATATATATATATATATATATATATATATAGACAGCATAGGTAATTTAATTTTGTTGGAACAGCAACTCACACAACTAGAAGACATCACTTTAGTTTCAACATAATTATCTGATTTCAGATACTTTTTTTGATTTGTTGAATTTGAAGTTGATCCAGCCGCTACCTATGAAACAATGAAGGGAAGGCAAACAATCAAATCAAGCAGAATAATAGATACTCATTCTCCAGTGCCAAATAAATCATACGATCCCTCAAAAAACGATATAAATATGTTAGGACTGCAGCCATAAAACTAGAGGAAGTCAATTTAGTTTCAATACAATCTTCCAATCTCGAATGCCTATTCTAGAGGATTTTTTGAAATTGAAGTTGATGCAAAAAGAAAAAAAGAGGTATAAAGTAAAAAAAAAAATAGACAGCATAGAGTAAAAATGCAACAATGTAGGTCCTCTGATCCCAGTGTCAAAAAAAAAGAAGGTTATCCTCCCACTCCCACGAAATTCTGACCACTTTGAAGAAAATATAAAAGGTGAAATAACAAAAATCCAAATCCTTAACAAGGTCATAAGATAGAAATGACGTAACAAGAAGATTCCCAAAGGTTAAAATTTTGCCTGGTTCAACTTTTATTTGTTCTTTGAGAATATCAATTTGAAATGATTCATGCGTAAAGTTTAAACTTATCACCGTAAGCACTTCTTGCAATCTCTTTGGTGGAGAATCCTTGTCTACTGCTTTTCCTCCGGAAGAACCTGGTTGCTGAAAGCATATAAATATCATGAATACACTATAAAATAGAGATCTCATCTATTAAACAAAGCACATGGCTTAATGAACTTGCATAAATTATTCAGGAGTAACAAAAGATGCAATGTCGAATCTAAAAATCTTGAATTATTGACATACAATAGAACAATGATGAAAAATTAACATGGCAATGATAAATAAAAATGTAGAAATACAGAAAACAAATTTCATAATGATAAACTACAATATACACAAAATTTTTAAGCTAATAATATCAATTATGATGACCTTTACCTTTACTGCATGTATTCGTCTAAAGGTAGAACTTGTATTCATTGAAGATAACTTGAGAGGCAATTGAGATGGGTTGGCAGGTCAATGAAGACCAATTTCCAAGTTATAGAGGCAAAGAAGAGAAGCAGAAACCTAGGATGACTTGGGGCAAAGTAGAATAGAGAAGAAGGATTTAGTGGCTTTAGAAATTCTCTATGGATATATCCTTAAACCAAGCTAAATGAAGGAGTAGAATCCATATAGCCAACCCCAACTAGATTGGAATTAAGACTTACAAAAGTATAGTTGGGTTATTAAAACCATTTTAACAGCGCAAAGGGGCTATCCAAATTGACAAAAAAAAAATAGAAAAAACTTTTCTCAAATTAGGGTACGTTAAAAAAATGGAGGCCTAATATGAATTTAAATAAACCTGGAAAGGACAAGGAAGAAGTTTTCCAAAAAGATCCTTTTGAACATCAACAGCATGGATAGAATAGGAAGCACTCTTAAGCCCATGCGAGGCTAGGTACTCTTCAGCTTCCTTAGGCAAACCATACCCCTTGAACACACTTACAGAAGGATTGCATACCTGAAATTAGAAGAAAAAAAAAATCCAAAGTGAATGAATGATGTATCATCCGAATTGATTCAACTAAAGAAGTAGACCTTATACAAAATTTGTCAATAATACAAATCAAGCCATATATGAGTGCCCTATACAAAATCAATAAAAGCAGAACTTATTAACCAATTGACCAAAAGCACCATGAAATTAAACAAAAGGTCCGAATTTAATTGCAAAAACTAAAGATCCATGAAAATGACCAAAGCCAGAGATCTTCAATGATCAATTATGACAAAAATAAGAACCCATAACCAAGTTATGCAGCAAGTTAATAATTTTAAAGTGAAAAGGGGTTAATCTTCAAAACTAGAGAAGATCCAAATCATAATTTTCAATTGGGTAACTAAAAAGAAAGAAAGAAAAATAAATAAATACCGAAAATCCAGCTTGAGCTTGGCAGTCCCTTAAGCTTTTATAAATGCCAACAATATCTCCTTTTCGTACAACGTAAAAAGCATCTTTTTCTTCCTCCATATTAGATTACTGCAAATATTCCAAAACCAATTAGGGTTTTGGAGATAAATAGACATGATTCAGTTAAAAAAAAAATGATTAAAATACTAAACATGATCATGATCATAATAATTATGAGATTGATACCGTAATGACCAGAGTACAGTAAAAAATTAAATTCGAAGAGCAAAGACCTGTTAATCGATACTGATGTTAAAGCGTTGAGAGAATCGTGTATGAAGAGTCAGTGTAGGCTTTACTGCAAGTAGTCTCTCTCTCTGAAGTGTTCATAGCACGAGAGAGAGTGAAGACAAAAAATCTTTGGGCTTTGGCGGGAAAGGAACTAAGGAAGAATGGAATAGGGGGCTTAATCTGGGATGGGCTTTTTAAATTGGACTGCGTAGGCCCATGATATTATATATTTACAGCAATGCACTTTTAATTTTTTTTAAAGAATTAAAAAATAAAATAATATGAAATATAATAACAAATTTTAAAATATAATTTATAAAAATTAAAATATCACTTAAAATAAAAAATTAGAAATTTTAAAATAATATTTTAACTTGTATATATACAATTAAAATAACAAATTAATTGTAATATATTTATGTATTATAGTTTAATATTATTTTTATTTTATTATTTTATATTATTTTATTCATGTTGTTGAAAAGGAAACAAGAGAGAGAAGATAAATAAAATGTATTATAATATTTTTTAATTTATTATTTTGTATGTTTATTTTTTTTAATAATGAATTTTTAGTTTAATAATATTAAAATTGTCTTTAAAATCAAGAGCTAATTGCATGTAGCCATGTCTAGCTGGATTAAAGATGCCAAATGCTTCCTTTCCATGCTATTGGCTACATATCAATTTTGCGTAGATTCTTTTGAAGATAATGGGAAAGTGGACTTGTCCATATTAAGCATATACTGTAAGAGAAATTATTAAACTGTAAAATCGAAAATTTATCTGAATATATTTTTATTTTAATTATATATATATTTATTTTAAAAAAATAAGTTATTATTAAGTGAATCACATTCAAATCGTATTGATATTTATTCATGATATAGTAATAATCAATATGAACACATAAAATTAATTTATAATATCGAAAATTTAAACACGAATATATTCATTTAATTAATAAATAATAAAATATGATATAAATAATACGTTTAAAATTTTATATTAATTAATTTTTATTTTAATATTTAAAAACTATCAAATTTATTAAATTAATTCCTAATAATTTATATTATTACATAAAATATAATTAGATATAAATTTATAAAGAAAATTAAAAGCAATATTTATATATAAATATTTTATAAATTATAAATATATTTAATTAAATGTGTTATTAAAAATTACACATGGATATTAATGAGTTAAGCGTAATATTTTCAAGTTAGCGGATCAATAAAAACATAATATGATTTTTTTTATAGCACAATCAACTTGACCTAGAGACAACATTAAGATGATATTAGGACTGCAACCGAGTCGAGACGAGTTAAGCTTTAATTTGTTCAAGCCCAACTTAATATTTTTTTCCGAATTTCAAACCGAGCAAAAAATTATATTCAAACTCAAATTGGCTCATAAAAAACTTATTTATAAATTATAATTGAGTTCAGCTCTTTAATAAATAATAATTGAGCTGGACTCAAATTCAAATTTGATTCGTTTTGAAACTTGTTTATAGTTCATTTGTAACTAAATATTCATTTGTAATAAAAATAATTATAACAAAAAAATACTTAAAACTAACATAAAAGTAAAAATATTCAATTAATAATAAAAAAATCTAACTGTAATAAAAATTAAATATTACATATATCTTAAAAATGGTAATTAATAAAAAATATATTTTTCAAGAGTACAAAATTTTAATCTAAAACTCCATTAGTATTATAGAAATATAATTATAATTATATATTATTTATTTAAGAGTTACATATATTTCTAAAAATATAATGTAATATTAATTTAAAAAAAAATAATTATATAATATCATTAAATTATTGATATATAGTATCATTATTTTATATATTTATATTATTCAAATAGTCTAACAATTAAAATATACAACTTACATATTAAATACATAAATATTATATTTTATTGTTAATAAAATATAATAATAACTTTTCTAATAAAAAGTAATTTTTTATTAAGAATTAAAAATGTAATTAAATATATACTTTATTTATTCTTTAAAAATATTTAAAGTGCAAATATAAAAAAATTAAAAATATATATTTTTTAGTCAAATTAAATTATAAAAAAGATTATAAGAGTGTTAAAATATATTTTGTGGAGCACTAAAATTATTAGATTAATAATAATAATAATAATCAAATTGTTCTCGAGTTTATTTATTGAATTAATTACAAGTTTTTTTATGAGTATATAATGAAATTGTTCACGAATTTAATTGAATCAAATTTAATTTTGTTTATATTCAACTCATTTATTTATTGAATTTTAAAATAATACTCAAATTTAACTTATTTATAAAATAAATCAAATGTGAATAAATTTTTATCAAACTGAATATCGAATCACTCATAAATAGTTGAATTTATTTACACTCTAACGTTAATTTTTAATACAAATATATTAATTTTGTATTGATTATATATCTCAATCTTAATATTACTTAATAATTTATAATGTAATAATAAATATTAGTTTTTTTTTTCTTTGGCATAGTAATAAAACAAAAAATTTGAGGATCTGATGAGTCTTAAATTTCAATTTAGTCATCATATTAAGCGAAAGCAACTTGACACCACAGATCGAGTAGACAAGTGATTGTACATTATGAAAGATTCGATGCTTGCATAAATCGTAGCGTCTTTTCTTAATTTCCCTGTCATAGAAACGATATAGATTATGAGATGAAATGATAATTTTCTTTTATAATTTTTATTGTAATTAATAACAATTCTTATTATAATATTAATTAATTCCAATTTAATCTTAATTTTAAAATTAATTACGTATAATATTATATGAAGTTGGGCTGGTTGACTGTGTTGCTCATACGTCAAAATAAACAGTGTTGTCCATCCAAATTGCATTAAAAAAACACAGGAAAGGCCAATTGATCGAAATTGTCTTTTAGCTACAATTTCTATTAATTTCCAAGTTGGAATTGTTTAATGTAAATTCCACACATGATTATCATTTTGCGGCGTATTATCAGCATGGTATTTCGTCTGTTGAATTGAATTTTTTGTGATAGAGTATCTAAATATGTAATTATATTAATTAATTAAAATGACTTAACCGGTCATTTTTAATTAACACAAGTGCTTGACTAGTGCAATTCTCGAGAGTTTATATAAAAAAGATAAAATATTATTTAGTGTTTGAATTTAAATAAATAAATAAATAAAAAATAAATTAAAATAAATTATTATTTCAAAATATCTTCCAATTCTATCTTTATATTTTTTTTTTCTTTATTTTCTGTATATTTTTCTTCATTTTGTTCATATTTCTTTTATAAAAAAACTCATATTCATATATTTTCTTATTTATACTTTATACTGTAATGTTTATTTTTTTCATGCTTAATTAATAAATTAATTAATTATGTAAATTTTGAGTTTGTTGAAATTAAAGGAAATAAAATTTGAGTGTGGGTGCTGATTAGTGAAATTATGTGAATAAATAAATGTTTAATTGTGAAAAAAAGTGAATAAAATTTGAGATATGTTTTAACAGAATGGCATGAAAAAGAAAATTTGATAAAAAATTAGGGATATTTTTATTTTTTTAATGATATTTAACTGCTAAATAGACGAAAAGATCAATTGTTGTGACAGAATCAAATATTAGGAATCCAACAATTACTTTCTGAAAATATAGAAATCCAAATATAAATTTCGTAAAATTTCAGAGATTAAATAATATTTTACCCTAATAAAAAATATAAAGAAATGAAAATAGATGACATAATAATTTTGTGATATTAGAGAGTTTAATTAATTTAAATAAAAAATAAAATTAATTATTTTTTTAAATTTATATATTTTTTTAAATTAAGGAAATATATATTTTTTTATTTATTATTAAAAATAACTTTTAGAAAATATTATTTTACTTTTAATAACTAATATTTTTTATTATCCCTTAAACTTTTAAATAAAAAGTAGTTATTAATCATTATATATATATATATATATATATATATATATATATATATATAATTTATGCAATTTTATACTATCTATATCTCCAATCTTTAGTGTTTTTATAATTAAATTGATTCTTAAATTAATCTACAAATAAATTTACCGATGTATTGGTTGTATCATTTTATCTATCAAAAATAATATTATAAAATTGTTTTTAATATTATTTTGAAAAAAATCTGAAAAATTAAAAACTATAATTTTTAGTGGCTGATTTCTAAGTCAGCACCTCATATGATTTTTTTAACATGATATAATAGTATACACATCTAATTTAATAGTTTCGTACACATTGAATGGTTGATAATGATATGAGAAATTTTTCATTTATAATTTAGTTCGGATATTCTGTTTATTTTGTATCTCATCTTTTATCTTATATTCTTATTTATATGTTATATCATTCATAAAAAAAATATTAACTGCTAAAATATTTTGAAAAAAAAAATATGACACATAAAAAAATATAAAACAAGAAATAAGATATAAAATAAAATAAAATATCGAGATTATTTTTAATAAGTCTGATATTAACTATTAAATATAAATATACATATCATTATAATAAATATAGTTTAATATATTCTTAATAATACATGCTGTTAAAATTAACAATTAGCAAATACATACTTATATATAACAATAAGTTAATAATATTATTAAATATCAACATATATTAACAATATATAAATGGTGCTATTAAAAATTTATAATAGTATTACAAAAAAAAATTGGTTAAAAAGAGTTTTATTTAATACATGTATCAGATAATAATAATGCTGATAATTAGTATTAATTTTTTTTTTTTACATCTAATGGTATAATATATATGCTGCTAAAATGTGTTATTTGTTGCAATGTATCATAAGATAATTTTTTTTATGTATTATAATAAATTTATTTTCTCAGTTTTTTTTTTTTATATTGGAGAGGAAAAATCAAAATTAAATTTTATTGTTGAAATGGTTATGGTCCATTTATTTCTTAATTTTTTTTAAAATAATTAATAATATTCATTGATCCACCCATATATAAAATAATATAAATTAACAACATAAAAAATAGATCCATACCGACCCTTAAGATTCTTTTTCATAACTTCATAAACACCAGAGGAAAAGGTTATATATCTATATAAACACACACATGTACTACTTTATTAACGGTTTCCTCTATATAATATACAGAAAGAGAAGTGTTACACCTACCTAACTATATTCAAGAGATAATTAAATACAATACACCCACACCACACAGTCACACACACCTTCTTCCTTGAACATCCATAGATGGAGAACAAGGAGGAGGAAAAGATTGATTCAAATGATCAGCCAGTCATCAACTATGCAGGAATTAAAGCCATGCCTTTTATCATTGGTAATTATATTTAATTATTTGATTAAACATATAATTAATCATCCATGCATGCATGTTTAATTAGTTCTAATAATTATATATATTAAATTTGCAGGAAATGAGAGCTTTGAGAAGCTTGGAACAGTAGGATCTTCAACGAACCTTGTGGTGTATCTGACAACAGTTTTTAATATGACAAGCGTCACAACCACCACTCTTATAAACATCTTCAATGGTACTTGCAGTATAGCAACTTTGGTTGGAGCCTTCCTCTCTGATACTTATTTTGGACGATACAAGTGTTTGGGTTTTGCTTCTGTAGCCTCTCTTTTGGTATTTTCTTTACACTTTATTCTGGGTATTGGAAATGATGAATTTAACATGAGTAAGATTCAAATCTTGTTGTCCATTTTTAAAATGATTTCCCTTACCACTAGGGTAAGAGACGAGTTTACTTTCTTTACACTTTGCCATACCAGTTGATATACAAGTTCTTAATTAATTAAGTTGATACTATAAACCAAAACCATATGTATTACTGTTAACTCCTTCAGATCTCTTGGGCGGGCCTCCAACATTTTTTAAAAATTCTTAATACATATTGTGAAATG
The DNA here is from genome assembly GCA_948193065.1 of Aleurites moluccanus. NCBI lineage: Eukaryota > Viridiplantae > Streptophyta > Magnoliopsida > Malpighiales > Euphorbiaceae > Aleurites > Aleurites moluccanus. Next base: position 115,905 of record CANXYC011855612.1, read on the forward strand.
ATCTAAATTTTTTAAGAAAATAAAATTTTTTTGGTCCTAATTTTTACTAAACTTATATTGTCTCCAATATTAAGAAGTTAAATATGTCACTCAATTCTAACTTAGTTCAACACTTATAGTTAGTTGTTGATATAGTTCAACACTTATAGTTAGTTGTTGATATTCAAAGAGCTACCAGATAGGCTGTCTGATCTGTTCTTTCATGATATTTATGGAGTATTTTATCTACTGATATGCTTGATATAATTCTAATTTTTTTTTTCATTTTTTCAAAAATAAAAATATTTTAGTTATAATTTTAAAATTAATTATATGTATTTTGATTAACTTTGATATTATGCATATTGATTATGATTTAATTTTTAAAATCAATTTTTAAGAGAGAATTTTTAAATTTTTAAATTATTATTTATATATATATATGAGCTTAATTAAATGACTCAAGAAAGTTATTTATTTTCATTTGATAAGTGAGTGTGTTACTAATGTTGTTAATTGAAGGTTTTTAGTTTAGGAAATGTTTTTAATTATAGTTTGATACCATTGTCAATAGATATACATAAGAAGAGATTTTTATTTTTCATTAATTTGTTAGTTTTTTTCTTAATTTCCACATGAATCTTCTACTTTGTAATCAAATTACCTAACTTTGAATATAAAAAATGAATATTTTCATGGGTGAAGTAGGAAGTGGGTAATAATACTTGAGTCAAAGTGCATTATGAATATTTTAATTTTAAATTATATATGATATTTAAATAATAATTTATTAAGTCGAGCGCTCATTAAAACTTTATTTTAATATTAATAAATCAATTTATTTAATTTTTAAAAGTATTCATGATTTAGCTAAGTTGAGCTCCAATATTTTTAATATCAATTTAAAACCGAGCTCAAATATGAAAGTTAAAACTAAAATTTTGAACCTGAGCACAGTATCAAATCGACTATACTCCTACTTGGTAATCACACATAATGTGATCCTTCTGTTTTCTTTGTGTCTTCAGGGGATGCTTGTGTTAATGCTAACAGCAGCAATTCCAACTCTTCATCCTCCAAAATGTGCAGCAGGAGAGAGTAGCAAGTGTGTCAGCCCAACACCGTGGCAATTAGCTTTTCTACTAAGTTCATTTGGATTTCTAGTCATTGGAGCTGGAGGCATCAGACCCTGTAACCTTGCCTTTGGAGCTGACCAATTCAATCCCAATACTGAATCAGGCAAGAGGGGCATAAGTAGCTTCTTCAATTGGTACTATATCACCTACACACTTGCTGTAATGGTATCTGTAACTGGCATGGTTTATGTTCAATCAGATGTTAGCTGGGCTATTGGATTGGCCATTCCTGCATTTCTAATGTTCCTTTCTTGTGCTCTTTTCTTTTTGGGAACAAGTATTTATGTTATTGTGAAACCTCAAGGTAGTCCTTTAACTAGTGTGGCTCAAGTACTCGTAGCTGCTGCAAAAAAACAAGCCTTGAAGCTTCCTGAAAATCCATCAGTTTCTCTTTTCAATTATCGTCCTCCCAAATCTTTAAACTCCACGCTTCCTCGTACAAATCAATTTAGGTGAGTGTATAATCTACTTCTCCTCCAATAATCTTTTCTTTTTGGTTAATTAGACTCTTCCTGAAGGGTTTAAATTCACAACCTTACAGTCCTTGAGACAACTTTAGTATCAGCTAATCCTGAGTCTAATAAAAGTTCTACATTTACAATTTCAGTTTCCTTGACAAGGCAGCAATTATTACAAGTGAAGAAGAAATCAACAGGGATGGCTCTGCTACCAATCCTTGGAGACTTCGTAGCATCCAACAAGTTGAAGAAGTGAAGTGTTGGGTTAGAATAGCTCCTTTATGGGCATCAGCTATAGTGTTTCATATTCCTATGATTCAACAACAGACTTATCCCGTTCTTCAAGCTCTTCAGCTAGACAGAAGTTTAGGTAGTAGTGGTTTTAAGATACCTGCAGCAACATATACTATCTTTATTATGCTAACTCTCACTATTTGGGTTCCCATCTATGATCGAATTCTCATTCCGTATCTTCAAAGAGTCACTGGCAAAGAAGGTGGATTAACATTACTCCAAAGAATGGGAATTGGAATTGTTCTTTCAATCCTTTGTATGTTGGTTTCTGGTTTAGTAGAAGAACATAGAAGAAAAGTTGCATTTACTAGGCCTACACTTGGAATTTCACAGAAAGGAGGTTCAATATCATCAATGTCTGGTATGTGGCTAGTCCCTCAACTTGCAATTACAGGACTAGCTGAGGGTTTCAATTATGTTTCTCAGATTGAGTTTTACTATAAGCAATTCCCAGAAAATACGAGGAGTATTGCTCAGTCATTATTCTTTGCTAGCAATGCAATCTCATATTATCTAAGTGGTTTTCTTGTTTCTACAGTTCACCACATTACATCAGGGACAGAAACTGGAGATTGGTTAGCTGAGGATCTTAATAGGGGAAAATTGGATTACTATTATTACATGATTGGTGGGTTTGAGATTGTTAACTTTGTTTATTTTCTAATTTGTGCAAAGTGGTATAGATACAGAGGTGTTGATGATACTTCACTGGAAATGGCAAAGGGAACCAAGGAATCCCAGAAGCATATTGTCTGAATTGGAATGTTTTAATGGACTTAACTTAATTACATAAATACTTGCTTATAATCCTTTCTAGGACTATCATGTCCAAGATTGATTAGAACGAAAAGTAGCTATGCTGTTGAAGAAATAGAAATAAACCTTACTTATTGTCCTATAAGGATTTTCTGTGGCTCCGAAACTTGCATCAATTTTTATTCCACTGCATTATAAATTTTTCTTGTGTCCTCTTCTAGTTGAACAACAGAACTAAAGGATGCATTCAGTTTCTAAATAGTTGTAGCTTTTATTTAATTAAACCTAAATTGCCAGGGGAAGAAAAAACATAGTGATTCCGCTAGAGTGATAAGAGAGTACAATGTTCACACAACAAAATGTGACTAGCAAATATAATGGCAATGTTTAAGCTAACAAGAGTTTTATCTAAAATGATCAAATCTCTAAGTTACAATGTTTCTTTTGGCATGCCAACTACAACATTACCTTACCTTACATGCTCCATACAACTTGGAATTATTCTAAGGACCCAATTGTGTTCATTTGATAGTATGCCGTACATCCAGCAATGCCTTCAAATAGAAGGCTTCTCTCGACACATTCTTTACTGATCATCATTTGTGGGAACAACAGCAACAGCGTAGTCAACCACTCTAACATGCCTCTATGAGTTGTGTCACTGACAAGCAAAATTACACATCTTCGAATGGGTTGTATTGTTCCAGTGAGCTCCTATCTCACTATGCACATTGCTTATGCTTGGGTTACCACAAGACTAACAGGTTTGAATTATGCATAGAAAGTCATGCGCCATGTACAATAGATGACAAGTCCATTAGGAAACAGCACAGTCTAAGACTGTTCATGCACTCTGAAACGCATGATGCAGTTCAAAATGATCTTTTGACAGTGTATTTTATCTCAAAGTTGTAGAACTCCCATTTCCATTAAAGATCTCTGTTAGCTGGCACAATCTTTACTAACTTGGCAAGGTCATATGACTTGAAGTCTTTTCCATAACATAGACAAAGATCCAAAGGAGTCTTTCCATCCTGAACATGAGGCTCGAAAATATCAGTTTCCCAACGATAACTTTGTATTCAAGTGCATGGTTATTGATGTTTACCTTGGTTCGTCTGTTCTTATCTGCACCATTCACTAACAAAAGTTTAACTATGTCTCGATTTCTACTTTGCACGGCAATGTGCAACGGAGTCCAGCCTTCCTGAAAGAAAATTTGTAAACATGTTTGAGACCCAACAAACATATCAGCACTACACAGAGATGGAACAGTTTTTAGGAACTATACTTACATTATCTGCAATGTTGACATCAACCTCATATTTGATCAATAACTTCACAGTTTGCAAAGCAGCAACTTGAACTGCATAATGCAGAGGGCTAGCACCATCCTGTTACAGGGATAAATGGAGAAGCACTTGATTTATCAGATACCCAAAAAGAAGAAAATGATTGAAGTTCTTAATACTGAAATTTTGTCCTCACCCGATCTCTGACATGAGCGCTAGCACCTTTTCTTAGAAGATGACTAATTACAGCCTCCTTTTTACCAACAATTGCTTTATGTAGAGCTGTGAGACCATCCTATTTGACCATTTCAATTTAAAATTTATTGTTCGAGGTGAAAGAAATAGCAAATATAAGATATAGACTAAATTCTTTAGCTGCTTATGATAAAATTCACCATATCAACACTATTGATATCAAGTCCATCTTCTAGCAGCTTGTCCATAAAGCGTATCTGTCCCGATAGAGCTAACGTCTGGAGTGGCTTCCATTTTTCCTGAATAATAGAGGTATAATTGATCAAGAAAATCGACAGCTAGATAAGTAAAAAAAAAATTGCATGTATGATGCCTTTTTTTTATAGCTAATAAGCTCTAGCAAACAGTATCTAAGTCAAATTTCAATAACTGTGTTCCTTTTTATTAATCGTTGTACAATAAACTCATCATTTTGATACACCCATGGATGAAAAGAAGATGTTTCATGTTAGGGATAGAGAAGCTGCGTGAACTTCTCTCAACTTACCGTTGATATTTTGTCCAGGTTATAAGTTGCATTCTGTTTTAAAATTGCTCTTTCTTCCGGTCCTAAAAGCTGTTCAACCTCTGCAAAAATGTTTCGTCAACTGTCTTAATTTGGAGGGAGAACAATTGTACATGTGAAAACTAGGTGCAATAGTAACTTAGTCCATTTGATTGTGGAAACCCGACCAAACTAAGTATAGCTTAGTTCAGTACGATATAGAAACCAACCAACACTAGGCCACTAGGGCTAGTTGCTATTAATCAATCATTGAAACTGGATCCAGATAGGAACTGGGTTGCTTTCTAAACATCTAGTCTAATAAGATAAAAAATCATCTTAACCATGTTCCCTTTTCCCTTTTCCCATTTTTTTTTTTTATAATGATGATTAATTCAAGGAATGAACCTAGAATATGGGAAAGTAAGATAATGAAAACGAACAAGGAATAAATGGAACACCTTTCACAAGATCCTCTTCATAATTTGATGTCGAATTATCAACTGTGCTAGAAGTAGATACAGTATCTACTACTTGCTCCCAATCACTCTCATAATCCAAATCATTTTCTTCCAATTCCTCGTCTTCTTCATCATAATCACTACCAGTTCCATCATCAGGATCTTCCCAAACTCCCTGGGATGTTTCTGCAGGTGAGACCCATTTTGATTCAACCACAAAAGAACTCAATTTCAGGTCTTTCTTAGCAAGAGAGAAATAAAATCTTCCATTTCTTCTAAAGGTATTAGCTGATTTGGAGAGATTGGTGCCAAAAGTTAAACTCAGGGCAGCAGAGACGTGAGGAAGCAGACAATTGGGAGGAGAAAAAATCGTTGTAACTCCTGACACTAACATCATTTTGTACTTCTCTTTAGCAGCCAATACAGATCAAAATTCAAACTGCAATTACAAAGAACTAACACAACATCACAATATCATCAAAGAAACAATATAATTAAAGAATACAAGCTATATTACCAGAAATATACAAAAGTGAAATTAACTAATTGGGAAAATGTGGGTATCAATGAAAGAGAGATATAAGAGCCAATAATCAAACAAAAACCCCAAAACCAGAAAAATAACACTAATTAACAAAGAATAAAGAGAAGGAAATTATTCAAAAAACAGCAAAGTAAATCAACACCTACAGTTAATTGAGCTTCGCTTGTTCACAATTAGCTTTTTGGGCGTCTTCAATTATCCTCAAGATTTTTGAGACAGCAAACGAAGAAGTTGATATGGAAGAATGGGTAGGATTTAAAATTTGAGAAAAGTGAGTATACGATTACGAATCAGAGAAAAATGCAGGGATTGGCCTTATCATAAACCCCCATAAACCTCAGTTCACAATTGATACAGCACCACTTGTTTCAAGAGTTGCAGAGCAAGAACGACGCCGTTTACATTGCAACTAAAACGCTGCGTTTCTTTAGCTAGTACGGAACTAGGGTTGAACTGGTGTAATTATTATTATTATTGTTATTTTTTTAAAAAAAAAAAAGAAAGAAAACTAGTTTATTAAAGGTTGTTAAAAAAAAAATTATTCTCAACACCAACACTCGCGAAATAATTTTCCTAAAATTTATTCGAAAAAGAAATTTAGTCTCGATTAATATGAAAATATTTCTTACAGACGAAAAAAAAAATTTAAAATGTTGAATTCAAATTTTTTGATGTATATAAAATAAAATTATTAATTTACAAGAAAAATACTTATGTGTACACATAATGGTAGAATATATATAATATTATTTGTAGTTTTAATCTTTCTTAAAATCGATCTCAAATATGACTTTTTAAGTTTGATTATAGTTTTTTTGTTTTATAATTATTTTATTTTTTTAATTTCCTTCCCATTTCGCTGCAAACTTAATTTCACTTTCACTAACCTATTTTATAATGGGTGAAAGAGAATTTGACGTTGTTGAGTCTCATTTCTATTTTGTGATTGAAAGAGAAATGGAGAGAAAGAATGCTGAAAGAAGTGTTTCAAATATGTTACTTGCAACATCTGATAAATTCAAACTTAATTAATTAATTAATTAAGTTGTTCGTGTTATCCTCTTTTAACTTTGTCTTCTAAATTCTTTCTACAATCTTTTGATGATGATTTTAAATATATGCATAGAAAACATATTTTTTTTTGGTACTTATATTTTTTTAATTATTTTTCTCTTAGTAATATTTTTTTAAGAATTTCATATTATTAGACCGTTTTCGTAGAGGGTTCGATGTTAATGATTAGTGTTAGAAAGGAGAAAAAAAAAATTATAAGATATCATATTTATTTTTTATAACTGCATGTGTGTGAAAGATAACTCAAATTTAAAACCTTCTCTAAAAAGTTTAAACTCTTTATCATTCAAGTTAGGATTTAAATGGCTTCTTTTAGTAATATTTATTATTGGGTTTAATTACCAAAGCATTTTTTTCATTAAAAAAAAAAAGATTTGTGTATATTAAACGGAAAAAAATACATCATCTGCAATCAAAGGTTCAAGGCTCAGCAGGAACCATTAAGCAAAGTAGGAGCCATTCTAGCTAAAGCATGTGCAGGTTTATTGGCCTGTTTGCTGCCTACAAATATATAAACATGAAAAGGATATAAAACCTGAAACATTAGCAATAGCTTGTATGTCTCTAATTAAATGACCCAAATAAGTTTGCTCAGAACTCAATTTAGAAATAGCCCTTACAATAATCAAACTGTCACTCTCCATTAAGATAGATGTGAAATTAGTCATCAATTTTGTATTTTATTTAAAAAATAAAAAATTAAATTCTGGACGTTTTGTACATTTGCATATCAACACAATAAAATTATTTATATATATATATTTTTTCATATTCATTCTTTTAATTGAAGAGTGTCAAAATTTCCAAGTCCTAAAAATTCAAGAAGGTGAAGTCTAAGTAAATCAAATATAAGTAGATATATTACAAATGTTGAAATTTTTATATTCTTACCAGTGTTGATATCAAAAGCATTTAATTATATTTAAGTTCATTCAATAATTTATATCAATCAATATTGAATTTTTTTTTATACCAAATTTTTCTTTTTTCTTCTTCATTCAATTATTTTTATATGATTTAACATTCTTTTAATTCTTTTTATATGATTTAATACTTCCCTCAAGGATGAGGTTAATGGATTAAATTTATTTAATACTTGACAGACTTCTATTTGGATAACCTGAAAATCCATATACAACGGATTCATTAAAATGCTAGAAGGTTATGAAACCAAAAGTACAAAACACAAGACAGCAGGAAAAAACAAAATAAATATAAGAAACAAAACAACTGCTGCAAAAAGAGACACAAGCACACACCAGCATCAACAAGCCTCAAATAGGGGTTGAGGGGGGCTGCTGTGTTTTTTTACACAGCAGCCCCTCATGTGATCAATTTTAGCTATGTAAAAAATTTAAAAAAAAATTTAAAAAATTATATTTTAATAGTATTTGATATAATGAATCTATTGATGTATTTTTCATTCTAAACAAAAATCATTTGGATTGCTAAAAATGCATTAAAAATGCGTTAAATCTAGACCGTTAAATATAATATATAAAATTTCTAATGCATTTTTAGCAATCCAAATGAGTTTTGTTTAGAATGAAAAATACATCAATAGATTCATTATATCAAATACTATCAAAATATAATTTTTAAATTTTTTTTAAAATTTTTTTAAATAGCTAAAATTGATAACATGAGGGGCTGCTGTGTAAAAAAACACAGCAGCCCCCCTCAACCCCTCAAATAGCAAGAACCACGAAGACCAAGAAATGGGAAGAAACATACAAAAGACAACCCACTATCATATCCAAACCATTCCACTACTGTTTTTCATCTCATACCAATAAAATTATTCCTAAATCAACCACCTAAATAAATCAACAAAATAATGATTTCAGTTGCTTCTATTATTCCTCAACTTGGACAAAAACATCATAATTTGATTTACCTTAGAAAATCTACGAGGTATTGGCTAAAATAATTTCTCTTTCCTTGACTTCTCCTCCATTAACTCTCTCTTGAATGTGATGCTGCATCCAAAGACTGACTATCAATAAAATTGTAAAATTTTTCATCATTGATTGGATGGAAAGTGTAATTCTATAATAGTTCAAGTTTTTCCACTTTAAGTATGTAACATCATTAATGTTTTAATAAAAATCAAATCCACAAAGTCTCTATGTCACATCCCAACTTTGGAACATGATGATCCTAGGATGTAGAAACAACATAAGACTTTCGACACTCGTAAAACTCTTCTATAATCTGTAAACATCACCTGCTATGACATATCGATATCCATAAAAATCAGTCTATCTGTCATCATTTGTGATCATATTTGATCTCAACACATCTCATATATATTAAATATTAGTAACTAATAATATTACAGACCATACTAAGTATAGTCATCCCAATAATTTACATATCCATGGAGCATCTAAAATATATACAAGTTCAATATTTACATTATTATAACAAAGTTGGATCCATTGATGAAAAAATTTTAAACCAGTTCTATTCCTGACTTGAAAAGATAAAATCACTAAAATGGTAAGTATTTTCATACTCAGTGAATCAATATATATATTATCATATATTAAATTGGGTAGGAAACAACAAATGAACAGTGTTAACAATTGACTCATAGATAACACATCAAAGGATTAAATTAAGGGAAATGATTTATAGACATCAAATATAGATATATAGGCACTGGGAGAAATAATAACCATGTATATATAACAGATACCGGGCCATGAAACGCATAACATTATCAATATAATATGTAAATAGCATAAGGTGGATCAGACCCTATGGCCAGGGCCATAAGCCTTCCTAACTAGGGTATTACTGGAATTTCATTGTGCATAATACTGATGGTATTTACCCACTATCCTATTAGTAAGATAGCTCTGTCATACAAATATTAGAATAAGCTAAAAATAGGAAATAAAATACTAAATAGGCAAGAAAATCAATAAGGCTCAATTTCTGTAACTTTAGCTCATTTGAACTGTTTAGCCAAGTAAACACATATAGGATCATTATTCTTAACAAATGAATATTATAGTATAGAGTTTTCTCCAACTTATAAGTCTAATGGTGATATTAAAAATTTTAAATTCTGAACCGTTCATTAATCAAAACGTTGATGTGCTTACCTATCCACCGATTTGATTTTTAACTATTTGTCAAATCGCACAAGTATGATGTTTTAGTGTTTAAATCGACTTTATTTATACTTAAACAACATATATTCAAAGTTATATAAATGAAATTTGAGAGTGTTAAACTCTATTTTACTTCAATAAAATTCGTAAGTATCTAAATAAGTTAAGTAACATATAATATAGCAAATTAGGGAATTTTTAATTAATTTATTACTCATTTATTATGGAGTTTCTTTATACAACAACTTATCTATTTTTTAAGTAGTTGAGTTTAAATTTTGAAAGGTAAAATTTAGGGGTGCAATATTTATACATAACCATTTGTCAAAATGTCTGATAGCTAAAAAAATAGTATCCATATACACATTATAAACAACTTATTTTTAAGACACAAAACTGGAATTCCATCTCATTAGTATATGCATGAGCAGTTTCTAAACATCTTTCCAAATCACATGAAGCAAATTATTACTAAATAAAACAAAATGTCTGTTTTTGTGCCTCGACCATTCATTATTTTCAATAATTTGGAGAAGAAGAACATCATACTTAAGAGGCTCCACTGTCTCATATGCATATGATCCAACTTCATTATTTTCAATGCTCCTTCCTTGACTTCACTTCCATTAACTTGCCAACCCTCTCTTGAATCTTCTCCTACATTCAAAATTTGCAGACTATAAACAAACAATACACACATATACAGACACACACACACACATATATATAGAGATCAAGTAAAAGCCTATTTTTCTTTTGTCCATGTAAATTATAGGAAGTTGAACTTTTATTGCTGAGACCTATACATATCATTAAAACCAAGTCCACAAAAGAATAAATGCTTGCAAATTCTCAACAAGCAATATTCAAAATAAAGTTATGCAACTTCGAGAATTATTTCAATATTGTCTCATTTAGAATAAAAGGATCACATCCACAAGTTATGTAGACACAATCAAAATATAATATAATCATGAATTTTCAATTTTTTTTCCTTTTTTCTTGAGATTGTCAAATTTGTCATTACCAATTGGAGGTAAAGTATAGCTTTATAATAGTATAACTATAAATTATGTTATAGTTTGCCATCAAAACAAAGAAACTTGAAAAATTAGGAGGTAAAGTGTAGTTCTATAAAAGTACAAGTATGAAATCAATATGAGCTAGCTACTTACATGAATAAGCCATGTTTGTGTTCGTAGCCAATCATCGGGCGGTCCATATTGGTTAAAGATCCAAAACTCAGGAGTGCTAATTTGGAATCCCTGTGTTGAAGTAATTGTTGTTCAATATGCAATTCTTTAAAAATAAACAGGAAAAAGAAAAATTTAATGGCTTACCTTTAACATTTTTTCAATTTGCATAGTTGGATCGGGCATAAATATAAAAGCAAGTGAGCCATAAAATAAATCCCAGAACTAAAACAAATAAAATTCAATGGAAGAATGAAGATCAAGATCAGCAAGCATCTTAGAGCTTGGCAAGGTCTCAAGTTTGAGTCTCATCCTATCATTATAAACCCAGAAAAATTAATAAATCAACATCATTAAAAAGATTTATTTTAAAAAGATCAAAAGATTAGAGATTTAACCTTCCAAGGATGCAGAAGCACAGGTGTTGGCCATGGTGGTATAGCAAAACGGAAGAAAGGCTCATCATCCCTGAAATGTTGATCATATTCTCCAATAATAAGTTGTGAATTGTTGAGAACCTCTATCATTCCAGTTTTAAGATTATAGGACACAACTCCACTTCTTCCAGGAGATATATGTTTGTATATGTACTCTATATACACCATATCATTATCAAATGGATCCAAGGCTAAAACCGAAATGCTTGCATCAAAATCAAGATTTTGACACTCTAAATCTCTTAAGAAAATCTTCATTTTTACAAGCAAATATAGAACGTTTAATTTCATTACATTTAATTTTAAGCTTTGTTTGCCACTTCCCTGCTTCATAGTCTTCAAGAACCCATAACTTCAATATAGAATCATCAGGATTGTCTGTATAGTTAAAATTGCAAAACTGTAAATAGATTAGATGTCCTCGGTTCAGTCACAGTGCAATGAAAAGAATCCGCTTCATAAGGGAGTTTTATCAGACGAAAATTACTACTTTTGTAAGGATTAAAGACAAGAAACCCTTTATTAGCAAACCAATGTGAATAACCATTGAAAATTATAGGTTTATGACGTTGATAAACACGAATTTCTGCAGGAAATTGTACCTCAGAGTCTCTCCATTCACCAATTTCTGAGCAAAATATATGCAATGAAATGTTTACTGGGATATTCAGCTCATGTTCTGTTCGGGGATCAATTGAGACCACATTATATCGAAGAACAAGATCTCCCTCAACTTGGGCAGCTAGACCAGGACAGATGAGATTCGAACGATCTGGAGGAGAAAGAAGAACCCATTGCCTAGTAATTGGGTTGCAGACATAATAAATCAACGTCATAGTTTCATGATGATCAGGCCACTAGCATCATACCAACCCATGATCACTTGATTGGATTTGGAATGTCAACTTTTGTGGTATAATTTGCTCAATAAGAGGAGGAACAAACATAACAGAAGTCCCTTGAAATCCACCATTGGCAGAGCATAAACGTTGTAATATAATTTGGCGAGGTGGGTTTATTGGGAGAAGTCCTCTTTTAGATCCTTGGTTGTGAAGCAGTGTCCATGGCATCGCAGTGTTTTGGTTTTTGAATTTGTCTTGAGAAACGTAAATGCGAGCAAAAGAAGGCTGAGAAATCAGAGAAAACCATTTCTTGCATACGCACTTGCATCTAAAGATTGCATTCGTTGGCAATTTGATTAGAATTTCAATCCAAAGAGATTCAGGAAACCGACTGAATAGATGTATTATTGTTATTGGGACTGGAATCTAATATAGATGTATGAATGTTTCTCTGTTTCATTCTTCTTTCTTTTGTGCTGTAATCTAACGTGCGATTACTGAATAGAGTAGTCTCTATCGAAGTATTAATAGGAGCCAAATTTATAATTAGGGTTTAGTAATTAGGGTTGTGCTAAGGAAAACTAGATTTTTTTAGTTTTGGATTAACACATTAGTTAACAACTTGTAATACGGTCCATTTAGGATCCGTTTAGTATAGCTAACTAATACGGCATTTGATAAAATTATTATTAATTGTTACTATGTTTAATAATTATTAAAGAAAAATATTAATATTTATTTTTTTATTTAAATATTATTTTTAAATGATAATTTAATTTAATTTAATTAAAAAGTATAAATTTTTTTAAAAAAATTTGATTTAAAATTTTTATAAAAAGCAGTTGTTTGATTACTTAACCAAATATTATAATACAACTGTTTGACTAATTAATCAAATATTATAATACAATTGTATTAAATTTTTTTATCAAACATCTACTTAATAATTACTATGTGTGAGTTTAAGTTTTGAGGATACTAATTTTTAATTTAATTATATGTTTTTTTAAAATATTTTAATATATATAAATTGTTATTATTTTTATTAAATTTAAATATTATATTTTAATAATTTTAAATAATAAAAATATATGAACGAGCCGAACAAATAATAAAAAGATATTATATAATTGGTTTATATAAATTTTATCTGCTATATATATAAACACAATGGCCAGGAAAGAAATTAATAAAGTGACTTTATATTTTTTATTTTAATTTTTAAAAGAGTTATTGGATAAATGATAACAAAATTTATGTGTCTATATATAGAGAGAGATTACTATGAATTAATGAATTGCATTTTTCTTTTTCTTTTTTGGTTACACATTGCATGTAGTTACCATTAATTGTTGGTACATCAACCCTTTCCTTAATCTAAATTTAGACCTGAGACATTCTTATGCAAATTTCAAGATGCTTGCAAGTATTTACACACAAATTTATGATTGAAATTCAAAAACATTTAAATTAATTAAATTTCAGTCATAAATTTTAAAATTTTAATTTAAAATAATTACTTTCAAACACCCACTACATATAAAATGTTCCCATGAAATAATATTAATTGATTATAAATTTTTTAACATGTTTTGTACAATTTTTTTTTTAATAATTTACATAATAAACTATTTTTTGAACTGAGTCTAAGAGCATCTTTCACTACTTTTGAATGATTTATTTAGAAATTGTTTGTTAAATGATAGTTAGCATGTTCTATCACAATGTTCAGAAATAATTGATAGCTAGATTTAGGTTTGATCTCTATTTTGTTTATGGGTTAAGACCCTAAAATTTTGTTAATGGGTTAAAATCCTAAAATTTGCTCATCCTTGGTATATGCCTAGTAGGTGGACTGGACTGTATGGGTTGGGTGGCCCAAGATCCCTAGATTTTTTTATTTTTTTTTTCATTCATATTCATCCTTTTTTTGTGTGTTTTTTTTGTCATTTTGGCCCCTCAATTTGATCTCTTCATTTCTGCCCTCCTCAATTTTGATTCCTTTTCATTTTAACCTCCTATTTTGACTCACTGAATGACATGATTCAGTTTAGGCAGTTTGAAAAATTATTTTCAAATTAAAATAATATTTTCGATTTAAAATTTTTTTAAATCAAATTAAATTATTATTATAATTAAATTATAGACTTAATTTTAATTTAATTCGATTTAAATACTTTCAGTTTATTAGTTTCAAGCCAAAGATTTTTTTTTATAAATCATTATTATTTTATTATAAATTTAGAGAAAAATACTGATAAATTATCGATACTAAAAAATTTTAAAAATAATTTAATATTATATAATGCAAAACTTATCTATTATATTAATTAACATACTCAAAATTTATATTTCTTCTCAAAAATTAGATTTTTTTTATTTATATTTAGTTAATTTTTATGGATGATATATTTTAAAATTTTAAATTAATATTAAGTTAAAAAAAATATGATTATATATATAACTTTGATTTGACTTGGTTTGAAATAAAAAAAAAAATCTCAAATCATAAACCATCGGTTTAGATTTGATTTGATTTATTTGGTTTGATCGATTTGACTTCCACTCTTATTCCTATTTTAACCCTTTCACTTTTGACTCTTTCAATTTTTGGCCCCATTTTATTTTAAATATAAATGACAATCTCCAAATCTTTTTTTTTTTTTTTTTTAATGTAGCCTTGTAGTTTAGCTTCAAAGATAAATAATGTCCTTCATTTTTTCCAAATAATAATAGCCTTGTAGTTTAGCTTCAAAGATAAATAATGTCCTTCATTTTTTCCAAATAATAATAATTGAAATTTTAATGTGAAAAATAAATATTATTGAAACATGATTATTTTATGATACTTTTCAAATGATTTTAAAAGGTACCATAAAATTGTAAATTTTTTAAAATTTACTGTAAATCAATCATAAAAAAAAACTTAAATAAATAAATTACTGATTTTACAATTATGCCAAAGTAAAGGAGTTGAGAATTAATATAAATACTGAAAATTATTTGAACATCGAAATTAATTTTAAAAAATTTAGTTGGCTCAAAACTGAATCCAAATAATCTCAACATAACGGTTAACTCAAATTATATGAATAATAACTAATTGGTCTCTTACAAACCACTTTTATTTACCATATTTTCAATGTAAAATCATCAGCTGCTTGTTGATATGCTAATTTAAGGTTTTCAAGCTCGCAGGTTACTTTGCTAGGAGGTTACAAAAATTCTACCAATAAAAAGAAAAATAAATAGTCAAGCAGGAAGGCTTTTCCTTAGTGTCTGTCCTTTCCTACCTTGAGAAACAAAGTAAGCACTAGCTAATTAAAAATCTTGAGAACAATGCAATTAATCCAAAAAATCTCGTAGTAATTTCATTCTAAAGTCATAATAATAAATAAATAAAAAGAATTCTTGAACATATAATCTCTTATATTGGCTCCTCATTAATTATTAATTCATACATGGATAAAATACATGAATACTAATGTACAATCTCAACTTATTTCAAGCTTTATCTGATCCGTTGTCTAGTAATTCAAGTAGCATATTCCTTACATCAACTTTTCTTTCTATCTGTGATGTTCATGTAATTAAACCCATTTTCCAGCCAAAATTGTTTGCATAGAAAACTGGATTTTCAAGTTCTTTAGATTCTTTATAAACAGCAAAACCTTTACCATAAAACTCAGGAATTAATTAATTAAAACTTTGCTTCTCAACTTACTTGCTCGCCAATCAAATCCAACCCAACAACTAGAAAAGACAATCCTTGGAAAAGCAAGAAGTAGAAATGAACTCCATGAGCAGATAATAAACTTCTTGCTGCTGCAGTTAGCAGAAGGAAAGCAAGTGCAAGTTCCTTCCTGTAAAGCCTATTTCTCTTTTTAATTTTAGGTGCTTCTTGTTCTTGTTCTTGTTCTTTGATTTTACTTAACAACTCTAATCCAGATTCTGAATGCCTTCTATGAATTTTTTCTTCGTTCAAAGATTTTGATTCTCTCTCAGCCAATGCTAATAAATCAGATTCTGAAGCTCTTCCTGTCTTTTTTGTCACAACCCATTCATATGCACTTCCAAGCTGAAACAGTCCTGATACCATGGCATTGAATTTTGTGACAGACATTGTGTTTTCAAAGAGTAAGTAAGGGACTAGAAAAGGGAAGGATTTTGGGGCAGGGAGGATGTTTAATAAGGACATGAAAATGGGTATGTAACAAATTACCCAAAGAGGTAATTCTGCTTCTGGAATGAACATGGTCAATGGAAGTATAATACAAAATAGTGTGAAAGAGTAAAACGGAAGTATAAGTTTCCTCAAAAGAAAGAAAAGAAATATTAAATTGGTCTTCTTCCATATTGGTATCTGCAAAGAAAACAAATTAATACAGTCAATCATACAATTTTTTTTGTAGATTCAGAACAAATCAAAACAATTGAGCTCAAAAATAAAAATTATTTTTTGGGTTAATTAGATTCTAAGCGAAGGCTCGAACTGTAAAACCGTTTAGAATGAAAACAATAAGCCATATAGCCTATCCCATTTAATTATTTTTGAGATTATAGCTGAATAGAGTTGAGTTGGAGTTTTGGGCTCCAACTGGGGGCCCGAACTCGCTAAACTAAAGCAGATTGGTAATTGACCTTAGAATTTAACATACCTTGGAAGTGATTATAGCAGGAAGGCATAAGCGAAACAGCTGCATTGGACCGGAATGCCAGCGATGCTGCTGTTTCTTATAAGCGTCATAAGACTCTGGCAATTCACAAAGAACTTTAACATCATTAAGGAAGATGAATTTCCATCCATTTAAGTGTGCTCGAACCGCAATGTCCATATCTTCAACTGTTGTTCTCTCAAGCCACCCTCCTGAATCTTCTAATGCCTCAATTCTCCATACACCAGCTGTTCCATTGAATCCGAAAAAATTCAGAAAATAACCATTTACTTGTTGTTCCACCTCAAAATGGAAGCACAAGTTCACATTTTGAAGCCTTGTAAGCAAGTTCTCATCCTTGTTCACAAATGACCAGCGAGCCTGAACTAGTCCTAACTCTGGATTTCCCTGTCATAGATCATCACAAAATAATTAAAAACAGGAGTTCGAAATCACAACTTCACAATTCTGGAAATGACTCCAATACAAGATTTTTACCTTGAAATGAGGAATTGTTTGCTTGAGGAAATCTGGATTAGGCTGGAAATCTGCATCGAATATCGCTACGAATTCATAGTCTATGACATAATCACAAGCCATAGCTGATTTAAGATTTCCAGCTTTATATCCAGTTCTGATTAATCTATGTCTGTAAATTATATTGATCCCTTTCTGACGCCATGAAGAAACTTCATCTTTAATTAGAAGTTGCACATTTCCATCATCAGAATCATCTAGGACTTGAATTAACAATCTGTCTCTTGGCCAATCAAGCTGACAAGCTGCACCTATGGACTGTGCATACACCTACATAAATACAATACAATGCAAATTTTCAATATCAGATGTAGAAACAGAGTTATAAAAATGAGCAATTTTTATTTGGTTTTTAATCTTATTACCTCTCTTTCGTTGCACATTGGAATTTGAACAAGAACCATTGGACAACTTGAAGCATCTTCAATGTCATAAGCTTCACCATTAATCTCTGGCTTCAATTTCTTGTATTTAATCCAAAAGCATCCAATACAGAGAACTAATCTGTCTAGAGATTGAATCATGAATAGTACAGTACAGAATTGGGAAAGCATTATCACTAAAGGAGCAATATAATCAACTCTAAATGATAACCAAGCCATATAGGACCATTGAACTAGACCTTGAATCTCCCATGGTGATATAAGATTCAAGTTCCATTTCTTGAGATGTGCAATAACTTCTATGACCAAAGCTACTATTGATATAGCAAGAAAGGCTTTGATAAATCTATACAACTTTCCTCTACTCCTTGGCTCCTCTTCATTCATTTCAGATAAAGCAATGCGTTTCTTGATTGAAACTAGTGTGGTTTTGAAAGCCATTGCCAACCAGGAAATGCAAGTCAGAGCTTTATAAGCTTTGAGAAGAAGAACCCAAGTGAATTGCTTGGGACTTACAGCCTTTTCTTTCTCTGTAAACAAAGATGGATCCGAGGCATTGAATTCTACTATAGAGAAGTTGTTAGCCTTCTCCATGGTGACAACAACTGAGCTTGGAGCCATTTTCTTCTGGCTTAAGCTCAAAACTCTGCAGCAGGATGGAGGAAACAGAGCAATACTAGATAACCCAGATCAAGATTTAGTAAGAAAACTAATAATTTGAAGTGGGAATTCAATTTTGAGATTTACAAATCATAGTAGATGAGAAAAAGTGATAAAAGAAAACCAAGAAAATAGTAAATTTTATATGTATTTTCCACTGAACTCTGGATCCTTAAAAACAGAGTGGAAACATAGTCCAAGAATTCAGATTTAGTCGTGCAGAAAGATTGACCTATGAGATTTCAAATCAAAGGATAACACAAATGTAAGAATGAGAGAGAGAGAGAGAGAGAGAAAGGGAAAGAAAGAGGTACAGAAAGAGAAGAGAGAACTCCTTTTCATATGCTTTCTTTGAACTACTAAATAAAGAAGTAGAAAGAGTGTACAATTTCCTGTCTTTGGTGACGAGTTGAAAGATCCAGCTCATATATATTGTTTTTATTAACAGAAAACTTTATTTAACTAATTACAAGATACGTTCAAACATAGTGATTTATGATCTAACCATGATTGATGGTGTTAATTAATGTCAAATGAGAAATAGTAGTTTATTTGACTTTCATTATTTTTTTTTTTAATTTTTAATCTGATTTCGACTAAAATTTGATTCAACCCTAATATATGAAAATAAATCTAATAAAAGTATCAATACTTAATATAATATATAAATTAAAAAAAATATATCTATTCCAAGCTTGAGGTTGTTTGTGTTAAATGGGTAAGAAGGTAAAGGGGGGTGACAACTGGGTACAGCCAAATGGCAGATTACCCCACAAAAAATTCTTCTTGTCTGATGAACTGGGTGCCATGGATAACTGTAAGGATGGTCTGCTGCCTTTATTTAAAAAATGAAAATTGTGAAATAAGAGACTTTTCTTTGTCATTTCTTACCAAATACAAAGAAGTTTCTCTTTGGCTTACTTTTTTCATGGTTATGAAATTTGATTACTTTATTGACCTTTTTTAATCATGTAACGCGGTCTAATTATTAGATATTTGCTTCCAATATTACTCCTCCTTTCTTCTTGGTTGTATCTTAGCAACTAACAAATTCGGTGCAAGCAAACTATACTCAAAAGTCTAATTAGTCTGCTTTTAAAATATAAAATATAACACGCCAGAGTTATATTCTACAATAAGTACGTATTTTTCTAAATATAAATTTATAATCAACTCTCATTTTTTAATGTTCAAAAAAAATATAAAAATATAAAATTAACCTTAAAATGTAATTAATATTAATAAAATTATATAAATTTATTTAAAAATAGGAGGATGAAAAAAAATTATATATATGATTGAGCTAAAAAATTATTAAGGTCAAAATTTATCGAATATAATGCCTTAAATTTTAAGAATAAACTTAAAATAATTTTTGGGCTATGGCTGAATTATGTGAACCCCAGGAAAAGAAAGGCACATGTACCAACTTTATGTTTTTTTTTTTAAAAACCGTTTCATATTCAAAAGTCAATAAATTTCGATTAATTCATACTCTAATCGAACTGGGTAGAAAAAAAATATCAACTTTATGTCTGAATCTGTTTGGTATTAAATATTGATAAATTTCTGGCAATTTATGTTTGAATTCCATTCATTTGCTAAGCGTGAGAATGATTAAATTCTCATCATTAAAATTTTATAATTTTTTTTTTAAGTGATGTGGTAGAGGCAACCACTACTACCTGCTGCCACTGCATATATTGACAGTAAATATAAAATTGATGATAAAATCCTGAATTTAATGCTCAAAGTCAAACAAAACTTAGGTTACAAAATAATATTTCTTTAGTTGAAAATCTAATTATTTACATCCCATTTGAAATAAATAAATTTTAAGTTCATATGATTTTAATCTATTTGACTTTTAGAAGAGCAAAAGTAGATAAATTTCTCAAAATTTACCTATATTAACATTAAGTTATTTTTTTATTGAATATTTCAACTTTTTTTATATATATTGAAAAAACATACTTAAATTTATGTAGTTGTAATAATAATAATCATTGAACGAAAAAGTTTATAATTAATCATAAAATATATGATTTTAAATGTTTAGAATATATTTATTTTGAGCTTATGCCTAGACAGAATTAAAAGGGAGATCCAAGGTCATAGAAGTGAAGGGAAAAAGAAGAATCAAAAGTTCACTATTGGCATGAGACTTCAAAAATACTACGATTTTGTTTGGTTTATAGTTAATTGTTAGTTGTTAATTGGCGGCTAATAGTTGATAGCAGGTGACTGTTATCTAATAACTGATTAGTATAAATATTTGATAAAATTATTCTTAATTATTAGAAATTAATATATTTAATAATCATTAAGATAAATATTCATATATATTTTTTTATTTAAATATTATTTTTAATAAGATAATTTAATTTTTTTACTGAAATAAGCACGAATTTTTTTTAAAAAAATCAAATTAAAATTTTTATAAATAAAAGTCATTTAACTATTTAACAACTACTTAATAATTAATAATTATCTATAATTAAAAAGATATGATAAGAATTATGAAGTTAATTTTATTAAACACCCATTAAATCAAATATGTCATCAAACTCCTAGCTTTTGGTTAAAAAAAAAGGGAAGAGAATAATTATGAATCTGATAGAGTGGCCCATTAATAAAACCCTAATTTGAATTTTGACAATTTCAGATTTTCAGCCATTAACTTCATATACGCTATAATTAAATTGTTCTCAGTTACCATGAAAATTGAAACGAATGCACTGCCATTCATTCTCTTTTTGTTCTCTGCCACTGTGAGTGAATGCACTGCCATTCATTCTCTTTCTGTTCTCTGCCACTGTGAGCTGAGAAATCAAGAATCTTGTGATATAACTTATAATTTATCCTTTCTCCTATAAACAAAATGTTTATTATTATTATTATTAAAACCTCAACTTGCAAAGATTTTGTTCAATAATTATATCTATATATATAAAGAAGAATCTAATTAATCAGTGGTTGATTAATTTTTAAATATATAAATAAATATGGAACATCTTGACAGTACATTAATCCTGTGAGTTTATTTGAGAAAAAAATTTAATTTTAATAGAGGATAAAATTAATTTGAAGATAATGTCACCAAATTAAAAAGAAATAGTGTATTTAATTGAATTAAAATAGTTTAAGCTCAATGATTAATGATTTAGTAACATTATGTAGAGTAATCCTTTGTGTGATTCGATGCAAGTGTTCCCAATCAAATACTAATTTCATTTTCAAAATAAAAAGACAGTACGTGGTGAAATGGGGACTCGAAATTTAATAGTATTGAGAGCCCATGTGAGCCAAACTAGGACAACTCTATGTGTGTGGGGAAATTCAATTAATTAATAACATCACATTCCTCGAGCAGGAACGGATTTAGAATTATTAAAAAGGAAAAACATTCAAGATAAGATTAAAAAAATATATAATAATAATAAAATAAATTTATTTAAAAATAAAAAAAATAAAAATAAACATATATTTCAATTACAAATGATAAAAAAATCATTATATTATTATTAAAAAAATAAAGAATTAAAAATTAAAAAAAATTAAGTAAAATTGAAGAGAAAATAAACAGAAATTAATAAAAAAATAAAAGAAAATGAAAAAAATTAAATAATTAATTTTTTAAAATAGATATATTATTTTATTAAATTTAGTAAATTTCAGAAACTAAATAATAATTTATCTTAAAAAAAACTTAAAAATTAAAGACAAAAAATTTTAAAAAAAATAATATTAAGTAATAATTTATTAAAGATTAAAAAATTATTTTTTAAAAATAAAAGTGTCATTTTATTAATTTTAAAAATTTTAAAAATTAAAATATAATTTTATGTGAAAAAAAATAAAAATAAAGGATGGACACGTGTGCATGGCTCTACCGAACTCTGTCTCAGCTCTTAATTTTAAATTGATTTGTTAGTTAATACATTTAACATCCTATCCGTAACTGCTCAATACTATGTAACAGTTATTACATATTAGTTGTAAATTCTCACATTCAAGGTATTAAAAGTTTAACTTAGCCATATATATATATATATATATATATATATATATATATATATATATATATATATATATATATATATATATATATATATTATAAAAGTGTTTTTTTGTGTTTATAAAATA
>CANXYC011855711.1:0-12899 GCA_948193065.1 Aleurites moluccanus
CCTTTGAATCTATGGATATAATTGTGTTTAGAATGATGGAATTAACATGTTTCCATCAAAAAAATAAAGAAAACAACAAGATTTGGCTTTGGTTAAGGTTGGCCGAAACTTCAGTGTAGGAAAGAGAAAACTTGGCTAAATTGTTTGGCTAAGGAAGATGATGAACAATGAAGGGGTGGGAAAAATCAATGTAAATATCAAATGGTTCAATCCTATACTTTGTGCTTATGATAGAAATAGTGAAACCTAGCCATCCAACCATCCATTTCTACATCTTTTCATCCAATGGTTAGATTGAAGTAAGCCTAAAATGTTATCATAGACTTGCATACACCATATAAGTCCATATTCCAAAGAAAAAGACCAAATTGTCCTTAGTTCAAATGAAGCTCCTCAATCGAGCAGCTTGCCGGGAATTATTTTCTACCGGGTTTAATTCTCCAACAATAATTCAAATAAACTTAATAATATCATTTTCATGTCTTAAAATTCTTTTCTACCTTCAAATATAGTATTAATTTCCATAAAACTCGAAGGGGGTGTAAAATGACCATTTTGCCCCTAGTTCACCAAAAACTCAAAATTACCCGATTTTGTCCTAACAGTCTTTAAACCTCTTTAACTCATATAATACATCATAAAACATGAACATTTGTTCAATTTCATGCATAAGCATGCAATATCACACAACAATCAATTCAAGAAAAATTTCCTTTAGTTGGCCCCTTAATGGTTTAGGTTAGATTTAAGCTGAGGTGTTACAGCTGTTTCCCTATATTGATCCTAATATGGCTTGACAGAGCTACCAACCCGACAGGGCAGTGGGAAAATACTATCGGCGATGTGCACATTATATTACTGATGCCTTAGCTAGGAGGGGTTATGGTCCTGGCCATAAGACCTGATTAGTCTTATGCTCATTGATATTAATATGCTACTAGAGACCTATATGTTCACATATGGTCCATACTGATTATTGGAGATTGTATGATTTCATATAGTCCATCCCTTTATCTGTCTTTCCATATGATACCGAGCCTATGTTTTATTCCTTATCTATTCCGTAACCTGATATTGATTTTGTATACTGTATCTGACCTATTGGTACCATTGCTCCATTATTACCTACTATTTATTTGTTGATGCATATAGATTCACTTAGTATC
This sequence comes from Aleurites moluccanus, assembly GCA_948193065.1. Lineage (NCBI taxonomy): Eukaryota > Viridiplantae > Streptophyta > Magnoliopsida > Malpighiales > Euphorbiaceae > Aleurites > Aleurites moluccanus. The sequence goes on from CANXYC011855711.1 coordinate 1,167, forward strand.
TTATATACTCACCTTTTCTTTGTTTACCCATTTCAGGAGAGGAGTAGAGTGCAGAATCCTATCGTCTGTCATCTGGGGATTTCTGCTAGCATTACTAATGTATATATTCTGATTTTTATTATTATTTTGATGTTCATAATCTAGCTGCTCCATGGGGTATGTATGGGTTAGCTAGAAAATGAACATATATATATGTTTATGATGTTATTATGAGATATATGATGATTATATGATATAATGTATGGATCATTACATCTAATTACAGTAAATTACATAATGAATTACAGAATAACCGAATGGATAATATATTGTGGTTTATAAATTGTGCATGTGATACTGGGTTCTACGGGTGTCGGTCGCCATTGGCATCTCTTATGCCCTAGGACCATCGCGATCAGGAAACTGGTCGTGAAAGAGGTGGTATCAGAGCTCTAGATTGTAGACAGAGGAATTTAGGTTACAAATGAATAGTACGTACCCGAATTATAGAGGAATAGTGACTAAGTATAGAATGGGGTAGAATTAAGTATACCATGGAGCATAGGATTTCTTTTGATGTCTTTTGCTGTTATTGTCTGTTATATGTTATTATTCTGCGTTTTTGTCATTTTCTGAGTAAGTTTCTATTTTTTTCGATAGATTATAGAGATGTCTGACGATAGGGACAGAGATACCCGTGAGGTAGAGGTAGCCTCCAATGAGTTATTAGTGAGGGAGATTGCAGTATCAGAGGGTCTGTCTAGATCCTGACAAACTTCAGAGGATTCAGAGAGGGCCGATGACCCCTGGATAGTGGATATGATGAGAGGATTGATGGAGTTACGGAGAGAGATGGTTAATTTGAGACGGGAGCGTCAGCATGTACCTCCACCACCAGCTCCAGTAGTAGTGCCTCCACCTGTAGTACCAGAGGCAGTTCTAGTGGCACCGACTCCTATGCAGCTAGTATAGGTTCCTAAGGAGCCTGCTGTATAGGGAGGTCGTAGAGTGATTAAGGAGGGTGGTGTATCAATGTTTAGCTTTATGAAGCTAAACTTGCCTAATTTCAGGGGAGACAGAGGTAGTGAACCTGTGGATTTCTTGGAAGAGGTAGAGAAGGTAGTGAGGAGACTACCATGTTCTGAGTTAAGAGCAGTAGAGCTGGTTGGGCTATTACTTAAGGGTAAGGCATGGACTTGATTTTCTAAGAGGATGGAGCCTAGGCTTTATGGTGAGCACCCACCTAGCTGGATTGAGTTTCGACAGGGCCTTATTGATGAGTTTATTACTGAGGGGGTGAAGACCTGTAACCTAATTAGATTTGAGTAGTTAGAGTAGGGTGACAGATCTGTTAAGGAGTACGCAGAGGAGTTTATCAGGTTGAGTAGATATGCTACTCATATTGTACCTACAGAGGCTGATTTGATCAGTAAGTTACAGAGGGGTCTTCATGCTGCATTACATAATGCTTTATTGGCTATTGAGTTTACTTCTCTGACGACAGTGATTGATAAGGCTACACAGATGGAAGAGAAGTTCAAGATAGAGAGGGCTAAGAGGGACCAGAAGAGGAAAGGGGGTCCATGATCTGAGGTTAGGAGGGGGGAGAGCAGCTCCCATCCTAAGTAGGCAGAGCCAGTGCCCCGGTTTGATCACAGGTCTACAACTAGTAGTCAGAGGAGGAGGATTCAGAGCAGGGGACCTCCAGTGGTTCAGTCAAAACCTATGTATTCTCAGGGTTCTTCGAGACTAGTTGTTCAGACACCCAGCATTCCTAGTTATGGGTTTTGTTGTCGGAGACACGGAGGTGAGTGTTGGAGACAGACTGCTGCTTGTTTGAGGTGTGGCAAGCAGGGCCATTATGCTAATAGATGTCCTTTGAGGGCTGATCAGCAGCCATCTATTACGGTCTCTCAGCCAGTGGTACAGACTAGTCAGAACATAGGCAGAGAGGCTTCAGGCAGAGGCAGAGGCAGGGGAGGACAGGCTCCAAGTGGTAGTCAGGCTCCAGCTGGTAGGGGTTAGGGCAGAGTGTTTACAGTCAACACCCAGGAGGCCCAGAGATCAGACAATGTAGTCACAGGTATTATTCTGATTCAGAATGAGATTGTAGATGCCTTGTTTGATTCAGGTGCTACTCACTCTTTTGTGTGCCACATTTTACACCTAAATTGAATAAGGAGAGGAGATTGTTAGATGTGCCTTTGATGATTGCTACTCCTATGGGCGATAGTGTTGATGTTGATTATTACTACCCTGACTGTGTCATTGAGATTGATGACAACATCTTGTGTACTGATTTGATTGAGTTACATATGTTAAAGCTAGATGTTATTTTGGGTATGGATTGGCTTATGAGGCACCGAGCAGTTATAGATTGTTATCGGAAAAGGGTTAGGTTTCAGCCTGAAGGGTAGCCAGAGTTTGAGTTTCAGGGTGATATTCGGGAGTTCTGGGTTAATCTGGTTTCTGCTATCCAGACTAGGAGGATGATTGGGAAAGGTTGTTTAGCCTATTTAGCACATGTGATAGATGTGCAGAGGTCTTTTGTAGATCTTGATAAGATACCGGTAGTTCAGGAGTTTCCTGATGTGTTTCCTGAGGAGTTGTCAAGATTGCCCCCTGATAGGGAGATTGAGTTTGAGATTGAGGTGCATGTAGGCACTGACCTTATATTTATTCCCTCATATAGAATGGCTTTAACAGAACTGAAGGAATTGAAGGTGCAGTTATAAGAGCTATTGGATAGAGGGTTCATCAGACCGAGTAGTTCTCTTTGGGGTGCACCGATATTGTTTGTAAGGAAGAAAGATGGCTCTTTGAGGATGTGTATTGACTATAGGCAGCTGAACAAGGTGACAGTGAAGAATAAGTATCCATTGCCTCGGATAGATGACTTGTTTGATCAGCTACAGGGTGCCAGCCATTTTTTGAAGATTGATCTGAGTTCTGGGTATCACCAATTAAAGATTAAGAAGGGTGATATACCTAAGACTACTTTCAGGACCCGATATGGGCATTATGAGTTCTTGGTGTTGCCATTCGGGTTGACCAATGTACCGGCTACCTTTATGGATTTGATGAACAGGGTGTTCAGGTCATATTTGGATAAGTTTGTTATTGTATTCATTGATGACATACTTATCTATTCTAGGAGTGAGAATGAGCATATGGAGCATCTGAGGATTGTGTTGCAAAAACTTAGGGAGCATCAGCTATATGCTAAGTTATCTAAATGCAAGTTCTGGTTGACCGAAGTGTGTTTCCTTGGGCATATGATATGCAAGGATGGGATTAAGGTGGATCCTCAGAAGATAGAAGTGGTTGCTAATTGGCCTCATCCTACCAATGTTTTAGAGGTTCGCAGCTTTCTAGGTATGGCTGGTTATTACAGGAGGTTTGTGAAGGATTTATCCCAGATTGCAGCTCCATTGACTAGATTAATGAGGAAACAAGAGCATTATATATGGACTAATGAGTGTGATCGCAGCTTTCAGACTTTGAAATATTGCCTCACCAGTGCTCCAGTGTTGGCATTGTCAATAGAGGGGGAGAAATTCACTATGTATTGTGATGCTTCTCGGATTAGTCTGGGGTGTGTATTGATGCAGATTGGTAGGGTAATTGCTTATGCTTCTCGTCAGTTAAAGAAGCATGAAGCCAATTATCCGACACATGATCTGGACATGGCAGTTGTGATATTTGCATTGAAGATTTGGAGACATTACTTGTATGGATCGAAATGTGAGATATATACTGATCATAAGAGTCTACAGTATATATTTCAGCAGAAGGATCTGAATCTTCGATAGCACAGATGGGTGGAGCTACTTAAGGATTATGACTGTGAGATCTTTTACCACCCGGGTAAGGCCAATGTAGTGGTTGATGCACTGAGCAAGAAATCAATGGGCAGTCTAGCTCATATTGTAATTGGCAGGAGGCCATTGATCCGAGAGATGAGGGAGTTGTCAGATTTGTGAGTGGAGTTGGAGTTGGGATTCCAGGATTGGAACTAGGCTCTGATAGCCCAATTTTGGGTGAAGTCATTGCTGTTTGATGATATTAAAGTGTCTCAGGATAGGGATCCTTATCTACTGAAGCTCAAGGGAAAGGTACAGACTGGGAGGATGGCAGAGTTTACAGTAGAGGATGGGGCACTGAAGTGTGGAAAATGCATATGTGTACCGAATTTTGATGGGCTACGAGATTGGATTATAAGAGAGGCTCACTATTCAGCATATAGTGTACATCCAGGGATTACCAAGATGTACAATGATCTGAGAGATGTATATTGATTGCCAAGGATGAAAAGAGATGTAGCTCATTTTGTGTCTAAATACTTAGCCTGTCAGCAGGTTAAGTTTGAGCATCAGAAGCCATAAGGGTTACTTCAGGAGATTAAGTTGCTAGAGTGAAAATGGGAGCAGGTTACTACGGATTTTGTAGTGGGTCTACTGAGGACTACCAGGGGTTATGACTCCATATGGGTGATTATAGACCGTCTAACGAAGTCTGCTCATTTTCTGGAGGTTAAGACCAATTACACGGCAGCTCAGTATGCACAATTATATGTGGATAAGATTGTGCGACTTCATGGAGTTCCATTGACGATTATTTCAGACAGGGGTACACAGTTCACTTCTCGGTTCTGGCAGAAGTTTCAAGAGGCCATGGGTACCTAGTTATGGTTTAGTACTACTTTCCATCCGCAGACTGATGGGCAGTCGGAAAGGACAATCCAGACTTTGGAGGATGTGCTTAGATTGTGTTTTCTAGATTTCAAGGATAACTGGGATTATTATCTGCCATTGATTGAGTTCTCCTATAACAACAACTATCACTCTTCTATTGGTATGGCTCCATTTGAAGCACTATATGGTAGAAAATGTAGATCTTCAGTGTGTTGCGTGGAGCCAGGAGAGAAGCAAATTGAGGAGCCAGAGTTGATTAGAGAGACTATGGAAAAGATGCCTATGATCATAGATCGGATGAGGACTGCCTTCAGTAGGCAGAAGAGTTATGCTGATCCAAAGAGAAAGGACGTACATTTTGTAGTTAGTGATCATGTCTTCCTTAAGGTCTCATCGATGAAGGGTATTATGAGATTTAGGAAGAGGGGAAAGTTATCACCAAAGTTTATAGGCCCGTTTGAGATTCTTGAGAAGATTGGAAATGTGGCCTATAGATGGTCTCTTCCACCTAGTATGAGCCACGTACATCTGGTTTTCCATATCTCTATACTGCAGAAGTATGTGTCTGATCCATCATACATATTGGAGGTTTAGGATGTGGATCTCAGTGATGACTTGTCTTATGAGGAGCTTCCAGTGGAAATCATTGATCGACAGGTCAGACAGCTACGAAATAAAGAGATCTCGATGGTTAAAGTGCTCTAGAGAAATCAGTCTATGGTAGAGTGCATTTGGGAGAGTGAGCAAGAGATGAGGAGCGGATATTCATTCCTGTTCCAGCAGTGAGGTATGTCTTTATTTAAATTCGAGGACGAATTTAGTTGTAGGAGGGTAGAATGTAATATCCTAGAAAGTTATATCATACATGCATGATTTAGTTTTCAGTATGCAGTTCAAAAGTCTTGAAATGATGGGAAATAATTTTAGAGACACAGTTAGAAAGCGGGCTAGTTACTTTTCTGGAAAACAACGATGTCGGGAACACTGCCGAGAAATTAGCAGTCCGGTCAACAGAAGAATTTCTGAAATTAACCTGGGGGTAAAAGGTCACTATAAAGAATGTGTAATTTTGGTAAAAAAAAAAAAGAAGTGAAAATCATTTAGGAACACTGAAAAAGTAACTAATGGCAAAATCGTAAATATAAGGAAGTTTAAGGTGCATAGTGGAAATTGGTCCGTCGGAGTTATAAAATGACTCTGAAACCAATTTTATAAATAAGTATAAATTAAAATAAGCTTATTGACACCCCATTTTGAAATCCAAATCCTGACAGAATTGACAAAATAAATTACAGAAGAATTCGGGTCAAAGTGTGATATATGAAAGTTTGAGGAGTTAGTTGTAATTTGCCATATGATTTTATTATATATTATACACTTAGAACCAAAAGCCATCATCTTCTTCTTCTTCATTGTAGAGGCCGAACCATATCCCACCATTTCTTCCTCCATTTTTCTCCATTTCTCACAAAGTTTTCTTAAGAAAGTTGATAGAAAATTTGAGTATTCACCTAGTTCTATCTATCTCCATCATCAATTTATAGGATAAAGCAAAGGAAACCAAGGATTTGCATAGTACATCATTTCGGGTTCAACACCACCAAGAGGTAAGGATGTGTTTTGTTCAATCTTTTGGTTTAATTAGATGTTATTTAGGTTCAATTAGATGGATTTTTAGTTAGATTGCATCAATTGATGCAAATTGATAGAAATCCCTAAATTGCTAAACCTAATGGAAGTTGTAAGTCTTAGCTAGTTGAATTGGTATTAGTTAATGTTAATAGATGTTAGAATATGTTAATTGGAAGTTAATAGGTAACTAATTGATGATTGGTTTGGTGTAGAATTCAAGTTTTGACAAAGGTGTGCCTATTGGCTTCATTGGTGATTGGTGGGAAAAATCAACTTTCCAAAGCTATTTGGAATTTTAGGTGAGTCTTATATGCATCCTTTTACATGCCATTTGTGTTGAATTTGAAATTGGAAACTTGGTATGAAAGCTCACTCTTGGCCGAATGCTTGGTACTATTCACATTACCTATTTTTGCTTGATTTTTGCCTTGTTTTTTATAGCCAATTTGATCCCTTTTGATGTTGTTTAATATTTTTTTCTTTGATGCCTATGTTATTATTGCAAATGTAGCTTGTTGGTTCAATTGGGAAGTCAATTTTGCAACCTAACCTAACCTATTGGCTTGCCATTGTATGCCTACCATGTGTTTGTGAAAATGCCAAGTTCATTTTGCCTTTGGCCTATTGTTTGCATTCCATAGGCCTACCAATTGAATGTCATTGTCGCCAACGACATTTCATGCCAATTGGCCTACCGTTTTCCTTCGCCAAGCCAACTTTTGTTCCATGTCTTTCTTCATTGCCAAACCATTTGTCATTGATTATATGTCACCTATAATATTGCCATTGATCTTATTGATAATTGAATTGACTGATATTGAGCTTATTGATATGGAAGATGTCATTGTTGCATAATGGTATCCATTGATATGTTGTTTCCCTATATTGATCCTAATGTGGCTTGACAGAGCTACCGACACGATAGGGTAGTGGGAAAATACTGTCGGTGATGTGCACATTGTATTACTGATGCCCTAGCTAGGAGGGGTTATGGTCCTGGACATAAGACCTGATTAGTCTTATGCTCATTGATATTGATATGCTACTAGAGACCTATATGTTCACATATGGTCCATACTGATTACTAGAGATTGTATGATTTCATACAATCCATCCTTTTATCTATCTTTCCATATGATACCGAGCCTATGTTTTATTCCTTGGCTATTTTGTAACCTAATATTGATTATGTATATTGTATCTGACCTATTGGTACCATTGCTCCATTATTACCTACTATTTATTTGTTGATGCATATAGATTCACTTAGTATCTTATATACTCACCTTTTCTTTGTTTACCCATTTCAGGGGAGGAGTAGAGTGCAGAATCCTATCGTCTGTCATCTGGGGATTTCTGCTAGCATTACTAATGTATATATTCTGATTTGTATTATTATTTTGATGTTCATAATCTAACTACTCCATGGAGTATGTATGGGTTAACTTGGAAATGAACATGTATATATATTTATGATGTTATTATGAGATATATGATGATTATTTGATATGATGTATGGATCATTACAGCCAATTGCAGTAAATTATAGAATGAATTACAAAATAATAGAATGGATAATATATTGTGGTTTATAGATTGTGCATGTTATACTGGGTTCTACGGGTGCCGGTCGCCATTGGCATCTCCCGTGCCCTAGGACAGTCACGATCCGGAAATGGGTCGTGACAAAACCACGTGTCCACAGAGACATAGTCAACTTCCACTAAGATGTATTGATTGTTGTATGAGGATGAACATGGTCCTATAAAATCAATCCTCCATACATCGAATAACTCCACTTCGAGAATGGTGTTAAGTGGCATGTCATGCTTTCTTGACATGTTTCCTATTCTCTATCATTTATTGCATGAGTTTACGAATTCTCTTACATCCTTAAACATGGTTGGCCAATAAAATCTAGATTGCAAAACTTTGGCAACCATCTTTGATGTACTTGCATGCCCTCCATTCTTTCTTGCATGGAAATGCTCAAGAATATTACTTATCTCCTCTTTCGGCACTCATCTTCTAATAAACCCATCTCCACAGTGCTTGAATAATAGTGGTTCATCCTAAAAATAGCACTTCACATCAGTAAAGAACTTCTTTCTCTGTTGTGAAGATAGCTTAGGTGGTACTACTTTACTGACTAGATAATTTACCAAATCTGCATACCATGGGGCTGAATTTGAGATTGCCATAAGACTCTCATCCGGGAAGTAATCATTCACCGATAATTCTTCCTTTTCAACATCATTATTCTCTAATCTAGAAAGGTGGTCTGCAACCACATTTTCGAACCCTTTTTATCCTTAATCTCCAAGTCAAACTCTTGCAAAAGTAAGACCCATCGAATCAAATGCATATTTGCATACTTTTATTCATCAAGTATTTAATAGTTGTGTGATTAGTAAACACGATCACCTTCAATCCCACCAAGTATGACCTAAACTTGTCAAGTGCAACTATGATTGCAAGCATCTCCTTCTCAGTGGTAATGTAATTCCTCTGAGCATCATCCAAAACTCTGCTCACGTCGTAAACCATATGATTTTTTTTGTCTTTTCTCTAGCATAGTGCTACCCCTATTGCAAAATCACTTGTATAATATATAATCTCGAAAGGGAGACTCCAATCTAGGGGTGATATTATTGGAGCTGAAGTCAATGTTTGTTGTAATCTGTTAAAAGCACTCAAACACTCTTGGTTAAAATCAAACACAACATCACAAAGAGGTTTGGCAATTTTAGAAAAATCATTGATAAAGTGATGATAAAAGCCCATATGACCAAGGATACTTCTTACTCCCTTTACATTAAAGGGTGGTGGTAGCTTCTGAATCATCTCTATCTTAGCTTTGTCCACCTCATTACTTATGAGATCTTATGCCCCAGTATAATACCCTCTTGTACCATAAAATGGCAATTCTCCCAATTTAGGACCTAGTTAGTTTCCTTACACTGCTCCAGAACCTTTGTAAGATTTGCCAAGCAATCATCGAAAGAAGACCCATATACTGTGAAATCATCCATGAATACTTACATTGTATTCTCAACGAAATCAATAAAGATTGCCATCGTATAACACTGAAATATTGTTGGAGCATTGCATAACCCAAAAGGCTTTCTTCTATAAATGAAGGTTCCATACAGACAGGTGAATGTTGTCTTTTCTTGATCCTCAGGTGCTATGAAAACCTGAAAAGCCATCTAGAAAACATAAATAGACTTTACCTGCATGTCGCACAAGCATTTGATAAAAAAATGGTAAGGGAAAATGGTCTTTGTGGGTTGCATTATTCAGTTTTCTATAGTCTATATAGACTCTCTAACCTGTTGTTATTCTGGTGGGTATCAATTCATTGTTCTCATTTTCAACTACAATTATCTCACCCTTTTTCGGTACTACATGCACTGGACTTACCCAAGAACTATTTGAGATTGGATAGATAATTTATGCATTAAGAAACATAGTTACTTTTGCTTTAACTACTTCTATCATATTAGGATTCAACCTCCTCTGATGTTTTATAATAGGATTATGGTTTTCATCCATTAATATTTTACGCATGCAAATATAAGGGTTAATCCCTTTTATGTCAAAAATTATCCATCCAACCGTTGTTTTATTGTCTCTAAGGCACCTTAATGTTTTCTCTAATTGGATTTCATTAAGATTAGCATTCAATATAATAGTTAAAGTCTCAATAGGGCTAAGAAATGCGTACCTGAGGCTTGATGGAAGAGGTTTCAATTCTAGAATTGGTGCTTGCTCAATTAAGGGCAGAGGTAGTGATCCACCTTTGCCCAGCTCTTTATAGCAAAACCTTTTCTAATATGACATTGGCGCGGCTGCCTCTAATACATATGCATATTTGGCTACCTCTATTTTTTCGTCCTTGGTTGTTCCATTATTTACCAAGCAATCCTCAAGTTCAAAATATTCCTTCTCGAATACCTCTTGAACCAACTCATCAATGATATCAATACTAAAGCAACTGTCGATGAAACTTGGATACTTCACTGCTTTTTCAATATTGAACACCACTTCCTCAACACCCACTCTCAATGTCAGCTTCCCTTGCTCAACATCTATCAATACTCCTGCTGTTGCCAAAAATGGTATTCCAAGTATCAATGGGACTTCCACAACCTCATCTGTATCCAACACAAAAAAGTCCATAAGGATATAGAATTTTCCTACTTTCACCTACATATTCTTTATAGTCCCAACCGGATACTTGACCGATATGTCCACTAATTGTAAGGTCATTTTGGTTGGTTTTAGTTCTTTGAAGCCCATCTTTTCACATATTAAGAGTGATATTAAGCTTATACTTACACCTAGATCATATAAAGCTTTCTTGAACTCTGTTTCTCCAATAGTGCAAGGTATGGAGAAACTCCCAGGATCTTTAAACTTTGGTGGAAGCTTATTCTAAATAATAGCACTAGATTCCTCTATCAGTGCTACAGTATCGTCCTCCTGCAACTTCCCTTATTAGACAACAATTCCTTTAGAAACTTCATATAAGTAGGCATATGTGCAAGTGCCTCTATAAAAGGAATGTTTATTTGAAGTTGTTTGAATGCATCTAAAAACTTCTCATACTACTTGTCTAACTTGTGCTTATTCAACCTCTAAGGAAATGGAATTAGAGGTACATATGGTTGAACCTTCGGTGCAATAGGTACCTCTTCCTGCTTCTCTTCTTCGACTTCATCTTTAGAAGATTCTTCCTTGGACTGAATTTTCTTGGGTTCATCCTCTCCTATTTTGTAACACCTCAACCAAAAACTAACCCAAACCATTAGAGGGGCAATAGAGGAAAATTTTTTTTTTCTTTTTGTATTGTTAATGATGTATGTTTATGCATGAAATAAATAGTTATGCATGTTATTTGAATTAATTTTAGGCATAGAAGTGATTTAGAGGCTGTTAGGACTTAATCGGGAAATTTTGAGTTTTTGGTGAACTAAGGGCAAAATGGTCATTTTTCGTCCGGCAGAATTTTATGGATTTAATATCATATTTAAAAGAAGAAAATAATTTAAAGACTTGAAATGGCCTTATTTTATTTATTTGAGCAGTAGTTTAAGAAATAATCTCGGTCGAAAAATTTTTATCGCTGCGTTGCACGATTTCGGTGTTTCGGTTGCACTAAGGGTATTTTGGTCATTTCCTTTATAATATGGAGTTATCAAGTGTGTGCAACCTTATTGTATTAGTTTAGGCTTGATTAAATCTGACCGTTGGATCAAATGACTTTAAATTGGATGGTTAGCTGAGTAGGTTGCAAAGTTGCTAACCTAAGCTCAATGTATGAGATTATTGCCTTTGGTTTGTGATTTGGTGTATCAAAAGTATGTGTAACCTATCTAAGTTGACTTTGGATGAACCAATAGGATTAAAGTAAGAAGAATGGATG
>CANXYC011855860.1:0-14436 GCA_948193065.1 Aleurites moluccanus
TTATTTTGCTTAAGCTATTTTAAGCTTATTTGTGTATGCATGCCATATAGTTTATTTTAATGGGTTCTTCGTGGTATTGGTAGCAATAGCATCACCCATACCCTAGGACCGTCATGGCTCCTAAGTTGGGCTGTGACAATAAATAAATGAAAAATATTTTTACAATTAGATGAACACAAAATTAATTATAAGCATGGAAATGGAGTCTGTCCGGATAGAGATTTCATGACAGTAGATTAACTTTGAAAATTCACTAATAATTGTACATCGATCCAAATAACATGAAATTTGAATATGTTATAAAATTAATGTATAGTTTAAATACAAATTAGAATTACAATAATTGAATAAGTATAGATTGAGTTATAAGCAAAAGAACAAAGTCTGCCCATGTGTAAATTGCAGGGTAGCAGTGTTGATAGCTGGGTTAATTTTAAAAGGATCACCATAAACTGTGTAATAGTGGGATTAATGTAAATTTTGGATATGTTGGAGTTTGAAATATCTAATTTAATTATGAAAAATAATTGAAGAAATTGTATAAGAGTAAAGAGAGGTATAGAAAATGGAACACAGGCTACCAGTAAGGATTTTATGTAGGCAAAATATAGAAATTGGAAATTTTTAGGAAAGCTTTTAAAATAAGTGTAATTAATATAATTTTATATTCGTTAGTATTTAAATTAGAACTAATTGAATATGTAGAGTCAATAATGAGTAAAAGACAGTGAAAAGTACCATAAGTGCCAAAGTAATGGACCAAAGAAAGAGGAAATGGAAAGTGTAATAGTGAAGTGTTCAGTGACGTGAGTTACTTATACATCATTTACTCTTATTCATTGTCTTAATATGATCTATTGTAACCATATGTGATTGATCTTTATTTGACCAAATATCTTTTTGATCATTGGCCATGATTGTTCTCCAATGTTCCAAACCTGAATTAATCTACTTCCATTGATTTGCAATTGAAATCGAATTGCTTATTGAATTATTTCCATTGAGTATTTGCTCTGCGAATCGAGCATTATTAAATTTATTCTATAAGCCTTAAAGTAATGCACGCCAAATATTGACCATATGCAATATTGAATATTTTTTAATGACCACCGTTGCACTTGACTGATTCTTGAATATCCTGTTCATTGTTGTATTGTTTATGGAATCGATACCATGTTCACTGAACTATAGCATCCTTTACTGATCAATGAGCAACTACTGAAAGTATATTATACTGTACTATTACTGATAATTACTGATTATTGATAATTATTGGATACTGCCAATGAACTGATATTGAAGCCCATTGTCTTATCACCTATGTGGACTTGACAGAGCTACCGCACTGACGGGGTAGTGGGCAAATACCGTCAGCATTATGGACAATGGACTTTTTATACTATTTATCCTAGCTAGGAAGGGACTTGTCCTAACCATAAGGTTTGACTCATTTTATGTAATTTATAAATGTGATACGAGAAAGTTAAATGTGATAAGTGTTCAAGGCCCTTTATCTGTTATTTCCATGTCCTTGCATGTATATATGTACCGAAGACTTCAATAGGGATTGATCAGGTACCAGTAGTCCGGAAATTTCTTGATGTCTTTCTTGATGATTTGCCAGGACTACCCCTGGACACGGAGATTGAATTTGAGATTGAGGTGTATCCAGACACTGATCCTATATCCATTCCTCCATATAGAATGGCACCTATAGAATTGAAATAGTTGAAGGTGCAATTGCAGGAATTGTTGGATAAAGGACTTATCAGACCGAGCAATTCTCTGTGGGGTGCTCCGGTACTATTTGTAAAAAAGAAGGATGGCTCATTGAGGATGTGTATAGATTACTGACAGCTGAATAAGGTGACTGTGAAGAACAAATATCCACTGCCATGGATAGATGATATGTTTGATCAATTGCAGGGTGCGAGTCATTTCTCTAAGATTGATTTGCAATCTAGGTATCATCAGTTGAGAATTAAGAAGGAAGATGTGCCTAAGACTACTATCAGAACCCGGTATAGACATTCTGAGTTCGTGGTGCGGCCATTCGGGTTGACTAATGCACCAGCTGCTTTTATAGATTTTATGAACATAGTATTCAAGCCATATTTGGATAAGTTTGTCATAGTATTCATTGATGACATTCTTATCTATTCTAGAAGTGAAGAGGAGCATGTAGAGCATCTAAGGATTATATTACAGACACTTCGAGAGAATCAATTATTTGCTAAATTATCTAAATGCCAGTTCTGGTTGATTGAAGTATGTTTTCTAGGTTATGTGGTTTGTAAAGATGGTATCAAGGTTAACCCTCAAAAGATTGAAGTAGTTGCAAATTGGCCCCAGCCTATAAATGTATCAAAGATCCGCAGTTTCCTTGGTATGGCTAGTTATTACAAGCGATTTGTGAAAGATTTCTCCAAGATTGCTGCTCCATTGACTAAGTCGACTAGGAAACATGAGAAGTATCAATGGACAGATGAATGCGAGAACAGTTTCCAGACTTTGAAGTCTTGTCTCACAAGTGCTCCAGTGCTAGCTTTTCCAACAGAAGATGATAAGTTTACAGTGTATTGTGATACCTCCAGAGTTGGATTGGGGTGTGTCCTTTAGCACAACATGAGGGTGATTGCTTATGCTTCTCAGCAATTAAAGAAACATGAGATAAATTATTCGACTTATGATTTAGAGAGGGCAGCCGTGGTGCTTGCACTAAAGATATGGAGACATTATATGTATGGGTATAAATGTGAAGTATATATTGATCATAAGAGTCTGCAGTATATACTTTAGCAGAAGGATATGAATCTCTGACAATGTAGATGGGTCGAATTGCTTAAGGATTATGACTGTGAAATCCTTTACCATCCAGGTAAAGCAAATGTGGTAGTAGATGCTCTAAGTCATAAGTCTATGGGCAGTCTATCTCATATCTCAATTTCCACAAGGCCTTTAATCCGTGAGATGAAAGAGTTAATTGACATGGGTGTGGGGTTGGAATTGGGTCCCAGGATCTTAACCAGGATTTGATAACCCAATTTCGAGTTAAGCCACTGTTGATTGATGATATTAAGGTGGCATAGGATAGGGATCCATATCTTCTGAAGTTAAAAGAAGATGTTTAGAACGGTAAAGCTCCAGAGTTCACAGTTAATGATAGTGTATTGAAATGTGGTAAATGGTTATGTGTACCCTACATAAATGGACTCAGCGATAAGATAATTAAAGAGGCTCATTATTCTTCTTATAGTGTACATCTTGGAATCACCAAGATGTACCATGATCTGAGAGATGTCTATTGGTGGCCTAATATAAAGAGGGATGTGGCTAAATTTGTGTCCACATGCTTAGCTTGTCAGTATATTAAGTTTGAGCATCCGAAGCCGTCTGGTTTATTTCAGGAGATAGAGTTGCCAAAGTGAAAATAGAAGTAGGTTACTATAGATTTCATAGTTGGGTTACCGAGGACTACACAAGGTTATGCTTTATTTGGGTGATTATGGATGTCACAACCCATTTTCGTATCGCGACGGTTCTAGGGTGAGGGAGATACCGAGGCGACCGGCATCCATAGAACCCATCAATCTCATACTATGCAATCACTCATAATATCCAAGCAGATACATAACTATATCCATCATTGCAGCGGAAACCCATCATCAATCAATAATAGCCATCACCAATCACATAACCATATATATAACCAATCACTCACATAACACTATTTATTTTGTAATTACCATATTTATATCATTAATAATCTCCAATATTCTCATACATACATGTTCATACTCTAACTATACCATACAAAACCCATGGAGCAGCTAGGATATGAACATACAAAATAATACAGTGTTCATAATATTACACTGACACAAGATCTACAGAATCCACAGAGAGCCAAAAGAGCTGGAATATCTGCCTCTTACTCTTCACCTGAGAGGGCAAACAGTGAGAGGGTGAGTATATATGATACTCAGTGAATCTAATATGCATCGACTAATAACAGATAATGGAATATCAATAAGCAGTAGGCAGATGAAAATAAATGGATCAATCTGCTCAGAAACTTTGTAATTACAGAATCAAATACAGAATATGACTGTAAGTAAACAATCACATCAATAGAATCAATATCACATGGACAAGATGGAAATGACAGATATAGAGCCATAAAATGCATAGAAATGTGCCAAGCACAAATCACTATATATATATGTATAAACATAAGACTGTACGGGTCTTATGATAAGGACATCCCTTCCTAGTACATGGTATCAATCAAGACAATTTGCACAAGGCCAACAGTATGAACTCACTACCCTGTCGGAACGGCAGCTCTATCAAATCACCTCGGAATCAATAGAAGAAATAAACACATCAATAGATATCATGTCAAAACAATGGCATCGACAATATCAATAACTCATCAGAAATCAGTTTGATAAGCATAAGTCAATAAAACATCAATAATTATCGATTAAATGATGACTAAAGGCCTACTGACCAAAAATGGGAACAAACATATTTTGGTCATTTGCGGCCAAAAGTTGACACAATTGGCATGCCATTGTCGCTGGCGACGGTGGCATTCAAATGGTTGGCTTACAGATTTTTCGGTATGGTTTCGGCGTAATATTGACATTTGCCCCAATTATCAATAATCATACACATGGAAGCAATTCCATAGGCTACAAAAACAACTCAATAATCTTCATAAAACACATCAATTTGGCATGGAAAATAAGTCCAAAACCAAAGCACAAAATTAGGCAAAATGCCACAATTAGGGTTTAGCCAAATGGCCTTTTTCACAAATGGATTGCAAATGACATTTTATCAATTTAGGCATGACAATGGATGCATAAAAGACTCACCTATCACTCCAAATCACCTAGAAAACTTGATTTTCTACCAAATTTCTAAAATCCTCGGTTTAGGCCAAAATCGACGATTTTCTCCGAATGAATTTTTTATAACAAAACGAACATCAATTAAACATCGATTAATACCCAATTAACTTATTCTAAAGCCAATTTACATATCCTAGTCCATATACTCAAAATCCAATTACACAACTTCACTTTAGGGTTAGAAAATTAGGGAAAATTATTTAATGCATCAATTGATGCAATTAAACCATTTACCCATTCCTTTTATCATCCATGTAACCTAATTAAACCAAAAAATCAAACAAATAAACATTTAACCTAAAATACCTCAAATGGCCAAATTTCACTGTGCTTTGTTCTTCAATTTTTCTTCAATTTTTATGGCTTAATTTGGTAGAATAATATTTGTATGGTTTTAGAATCAAGTTTCCAACAACTTTTCTTCACAAATTTGAAGCAAAAATCAATTGGAATGGAGAAGAGAAGCTCATGGCAAGAAGAAGAAAATGGGCAGAAAATTGATCAAAATTTTGCTTGTATAATAAGATAAAATAGGCAAATTACACTTTTGGTCCTCCAATTTTTTAAAATTTGCTTTTGGTCTTTTTTCACTCGGTAATTCATTTCGATAATTCCGTCGAGAATTGGAATTCAAAGTGAATATTCAAACATCATATTTTTATTAATATTAATTAATAAAAATAGTTTTAGAGCCGTTCTGAAACTTAGACTGTCGAAATTTACTATTCACCAAAAGTACCCTTTATTTACGATTTTGCCATCGTTTACTTTATCAGTGTTCTTAAATATTTCTCATATTTCTTTTTACTATATTCACACATGAATATACATTATAATTTACCCTCAATCCAAATTCAAAAATTCATCCGTCGACCGTACTGCTATTTTACGGCAGCGATATCGGTACCGACTATTTTCAAAAAAAATTCTCGTTTTCGCTTTAACTGATTTTCTAAAATTATCCTTAGCCATTTTGATAATTTTAGTCCATATACTGAGAAATTTATTCACAAAAACTTGTTATGCATATTTTTAGGGTATTACATTCTACCCTCTTTCAAAAAAATTCGTCCTTGAATTTCAAATAAACATGTATCTCTATAATAGAACAATAATATATACTTGACTTTCATATCCTATTCACTCTCCCTTGTACACTTTTTTCCATATACTGATTCCTTCATAACACTTTTTCCATTGAAATTTCTTGATTCCAAAATTATTATACTTAACAATTTACACTTTCTATTGGCTCTACTCTTATGACATTTCTTCATTAACACTAATATTTTGCAATTCAATACTTAGAACAATTTTGGTCAGATATAGATTACTAGATAAATGTTGCTCATACCTAAAGGAAGAGCCAAACTTTATGCTACACTGACAATCCCTCCCAATACTTTATATGGTCTCACGTATCCCGGTGTCAACCTTCTTTTCTTATCAAATCTCATAACACTTCCATAATAGGTGATATTTAAAGAGAACATGATTGCCAATATTAAATGAACATCCTTTTCAGTTATGTAATTCAATCAATGGTAAATATTGATCTCACTTACCTTTGAACTTTCATAACACATATATCTTCATCTCTGAACTCTACTGCTTTATCATTTTTGAACATCTTTCTTTAACTTCATAAAATTATGGATCCCGATCTTGGGTCACTTTAATATTATCAATTTTATAATGGCTTAGCCCGGCATTGGGCTATCAGAGCCTGGTTTCGATCCTGGGATCCAAATTCAACTCCATACCCATATCAATTAGCTAAATTGGCATTTAGACAGCTTGACATACAATTGATGCTCTCATAGTGTCTATAGCACAATCCTCAAGTACTCTACATGCTTCTCTTCACTCCTAGAATAGATAAGAATGTCATATACAACTATTATGACAAACTTATCCAACAATTTCTGAAATTTTATCTTTAGCACTTTCAATTAAATAGGTGCCTAGATACACCTAGATTCCAAACTCTATCTCTTTATCAGGTTACCCCTAACAACTTTTCTAAAAAAACATTAGGAAACTCTCAGACCACAGGTATCCGATCAATCCCAATTAAAGTCTTTCACACATTTATTACATATTCAAGATATGTTATACCATCTAATTTTATCATTTTTCTAGCTCGAATAATAGGAATGAAACTAATTCTAGATTTATGGTTTTCACTAACTTCTCATAACAATCAATAACTACTCACAGTGCAGTTAACCAATTCATATCAGGTATCATATTAAGTTGCACCCAGTCAACTCTATCACATTAGCATATAAAAAGGTTATTATCAATTTCAGTAACACATATCGAATGACAATAATAATTCACTTTTATACTTTCTCTCATAGGTATAGTTATCTCTAAGGACACATTCAATAATTATCTTTATTTATTTAACTGTGATGCAAACAAAAGAATGTATGACACTAGAGTCAAACAATGCATCTGTTATATCATCCTGTTTTAAAAATCATACCTATATCTACATCATCAGATCTCTGTGTCTCTTGGGAGTTAACAGCGAAAACTCTTCCCTGGCCTCTACCTGCTAGGGCCTGACCACTACTAGATGCCTGACCTCTGCCTCTACCCCTACTAGGAGCCTCTCTAGTCACATTCTGATTTATTTATACTGTAGGCTGAGACTCTGTAGCAGATGGCTGCTGATCGTCCCATAAGGGATATCTGTTAATGAAATGACCATATTGCCTACACTTCAAGCAAGCGCCTGTCTGCCTACAACACTCACCTCCATGCCTTCTGCCATAAAAATCACAAATGGGTACACTAGGCATCTGAGTAATAGATCTGGAAGAACCCTGTGAATATGCAGGTGTATATTGCACTGATGGTCCTCTACTCTGAACCCTCCTCCTCTAACTACCAGATGGAGGTCCCTGATCAAATCGAGGCACTGGCTCAATCAATCTAGGCTAGGAGCTGCTCTCCCCCCGCCTACTATGGTATCCTGGTCCTTCTTTCTCTTCCGATCCTTCTTCTCTCTCTCTGACCTGTACTTCTCTTCCATCTGAGTAACTTTGTCGATTACTGTAGTCAAAGATGTGAATTTCATGGCCAATAGAGCATTATAAAGCGATGCATATAATCCTCTCTTGAACCTGCTGTTCAGATCAGTCTCAGTAGGAACAATGTGAGTAGCATATCTACTCAATCTAATGAACTCCTCTGCATACTCTTCTACAGTCATGTCTCCCTACTCTAACTGTTCAAACTAAATCAAGTTACGGGTCTTCACCCCTTCAGTAATGAACTCATCTATTAGACCCTGTCGAAACTCAGCCCATAAGGGTGGATGCCCACCATATAGTCTGGGCTCCATCCTCCTCGAAAACCAAGCTCATGCCTTTTAACAATCCCACGAGCTCAACTGCTAGGATATCAGAACAAGGTAGTCTCCTAACTACCTTCTCAACCTCCTCTAGAAAATCTACTGGATCACTACCTCTGTCTCCTCTGAACTCTGGTAGACTTAGCTTAAGAAAGCTAAACATAGTTACTCCACCCTCATCTATACCTCTACGGCCTCCCTGTACAACAGGCTCTTCGGGAACCACAGTTGGCTGTACAGGTGCTGGAGCGACTAGTACTGTAGAGGTGCAACAGGGGGTGGTACTGCTGTTGGTACTAGAGGTGGCGGTATATTCTGTCGTTCTCGCCTCAACTCTGCTAGCTCTCTACGTAGATACATCATCCCCTCATCATCTTATATCTCCAGGGTCATCAGTCCTCTTTGTATCCCCTGTAGACTGACGGGATCTAGACAGTCCCTTAGAAATAGAAATCTCTCTGACTAGGGACTCATTAGAGGCTACCTCTGCCTCTCTGGCACCTCCGTCTCCATCCTCAGACATCTCTGTAAAACTGTCTGAAAAATAAAACACGTACTCAGTATATTACAGAAGCGTAGAATATTTATACATATTTGACAAATATAACAAATGACGATATAGGAATATCTATGCTTCATGGTTCCCTTAACTCTACCCATACTGTACTTAGTTACTATTCCTCTGTAACCTATGCTCTGTTATCTATAAACACAGAGTTCTACGTAGAACCCATCAATCTCATACTATGTAATCACTCACAATATCACAATGGAAACATAACTATATCCATCATTGCAGCAGAAACCCATCATCAATCAATAATAGCCATCACCAATCACGTAACCATATATATAACCAATCACTCACATAACACTATTCATTCTGCAATTACCATATTTATATCATTAATAATCTCCAATATTCCCATACATACATGTTCATACTCTAACTATACTATACAAAACCCATGGAGCAGTTAGGATATGAACATACAAAATAATACAGTGTTCATAATATTACACTGACATAAGATCTGCAAAATCCACAGAGAGCCAAAAGAGCTGGAATATCTGCCTCCTGCTCTGCACTTGAGAGGGCAAACAGTGAGAGGTTGAGTATATATGATACTCAGTGAATCTAATATGCATCGACTAATAACAGATAATGAAATATCAATAAGCAGTAGGCAGATAAAAATAAATGGATCAATCTGCTCAGAAACTCTATACTTACAGAATCAAATATAGAATATGAATGTAAGTAAACAATCACATCAATAGAATCAATATCACATGGACAAGATGGAAATGACAGATATAGAGCCATGAAATGCATAGAAATGTGCCAAGCACAAATCACTATATGTATATGTATAAACATAAGACTGTATGAGTCTTATGACTAGGACATCCCTTCCTAGTACAGGGTATCAATCAATACAATGTGCACAAGGCCGACAGTATGAACTCACTACCCTATCGGAACGGTAGCTCTATCAAATCACCTCAGAATTAATAGAAGAAATAAACACATCAATATATACCATTTCAAAATAATGGCATCGGCAATATCAATAACTCATCAGAAATCAATTGGATGAGCATGAGTCAATAAAACATCAATAATTATCGATTAAACGATGACCAAAGGCCTAACAACCAAAAATGGGAACAAACATATTTTGGTTGTTTGCGGCCAAAAGTTGACGCAATTGGCATGCCATTGTCGATGGCAACGGTGGCATTCAAATGGTTGGCCTACGGATTTTTCGGTATAGTTTCAGCGCAATTTTGACATTTGCCCCAATTATCAATAAATATACACATGGAAGCAATTCCATAGGCAACAAAAATAACTCAATAATCTTCATAAAACACATCAATTTGGCATGGAAAACAAGTCGAAAACCAAAGCACAAAATTAGGCAAAATGTCACAATTAGGGTTCAGCCAAATGGCCTTTTCACAAATGGATTCCAAATGACATTTTATCAATTTGGGCATGACAATGGATGAATAGAAGACTCACCTATCACTCCAAATCACCTAGCAAACTTCATTTGCTCCCAAATTCCTCAAATCCTTGGTTTAGGCCAAAATCGGCGATTTTCTCCGAACGAATTTTCTACAACGAAACGAACATCAATTAAACATCGATTAATACCCGATTAACTTATTTTAAAGCCAATTTACACATCATAATCCATATACTCAAAATCCAATTACACAACTTCACTTTAGGGTTAGAAAATTGGGGGAAATTGTTTAATGCATCAATTGATGCAATTAAACCATTTAGCCATTCCTTTTATCATCCATTTAAACTAATTCAACCAAAAAATCAAACAAATAAATATTTAACCTAGAATACCTCAAATGGCCGAATTTCACTTTGCTTTGTTCTTCAATTTTTCTTCAATTTCTATGGCTTAATTTGGTAGAATAATATTTGTATGGCTTTAGAATCAAGTTTCCAACAACTTCACAAATTTGAAGCAAAAATCAATTGGAATGGAGAAGAGAAGCTCACGACAAGAAGAAGAAAATGAGCAGAAAATTGTTCAAAATTTTGCTTATATAATAAGACAAAATAGGCAAATTACACTTTTGATCCTCCAATTTTTCAAAATTTACTTTTGGTCTTTTTTCGCTTTGTAATTCATTCCAATAATTTCGTCGGGAATTGGAATTCAAAGTGAATATTCAAACATCATATTTTTATTAATATTAATTAATAAAAATTATTTCAGAGCCATTCTGAAACTCAGACTGTCGAAATTCATATATTCACCGAAAGTACCCATTATTTATGGTTTTGCTATCGTTTACTTTATTAGTGTTCTTAAATATTTTCTCATATTTCTTTTTACTGTATTCACACATGAATATACATTATAATTTACCCTTAATCTAAATTTAAAAATTCATCCGTCGACCATACTGCTATTTTACGGCAGCGATATCGGTACTGACGATTTCTGAAAAATTTTCTCGTTTTCGCTCTAACTGAGTTTCTAAAATTATTCTTAGCCATTTTGATAATTTTAGTCTATATACTGAGAACTTTATTTACAAAAACTTGTTATGCATATTTTTAAGGTATTACAGTGGATAGATTGACTAAATCCACTCACTTTTAGGAAGTAAAGACCAATTATTCTGTAGCTCAGTATGCACAACTGTATGTTGATAAGAGTTTTCAGCTTTATAGAATGCCATTGGTTATCATATCTGATAGAGGTACACAATTTACTTTTCGATTTTGAAAGAAATTCTAGGAGGTTATAGGTACACAGGTTCGGTTCAGCACAACATTCTATCCACAGATAGATGGACAATCAAAGAGGACTATCCAGACATTAGAGGATATGCTTCGACTATGTGTTCTGGACTTTAAAGGTAACTAAGATTAGTATCTACCATTGATTGAATTCTCCTGCAACAACAGTTACCACTCCTCGATCGGGATGGCTCCTTATGAGGCACTGTATGGTAGGAAATGTCAATCTCCAATATGTTGGGTGAAACCAAGTGAGAAATAGTTGGAGGGCCCAAAATTGATAAAAGAGGCAATGGAAAAAAGTGTCAATCATTAGAGAGAGAATGAAGACCGCTTTTAGCAGACAAAAGAGTTATGCCGATCCGAAGCAGAAAGATGTGCACTTTGCAATTGGTCACCATATATTCCTTAAGATCTCACCTATGAAAGGTGTTATGAGATTTGGAAAAGGGGAAAAACTATCACCAAGATATGTGGGACCATTTGAGATATTATAGAAGATTAGCAATGTGGCATACATATTGGCTCTTTAACCTAATTTGAGTCATGTGCATCCGGTATTCCATATTTCAATGCTACGAAAGTACGTGCCAGATCTGTCACATGTACTTGAGTTGCAAGATATGGAGATAAAGGAAGACTTGTCATATTAAGAGCTACCAGTAGAGATTGTTGATCGACAAGTCATACAATTATGTGTAATACCCTAAAAAGTTATAACATATATGCATGATTTAGTTCTCAGTATGTGGTTCAAAAGTCTTGAAATGATGGGAAATAATTTTAGAGACAGTTAGAAAGCGAACTAATTACTTTTTCGGAAAGCAACGGTGTCGGGAACACTGTCGAGAAATTAGCAATCCTGTTAACAGAAGAATTTCTAAATTGGACCAGGGGATAAAAGATCACCATAATGAATGTGTAATTTTGGTAAAAAGAAAGAAGTGAAAAACATTTAGGAACACTGAAAAAGTAATCAATGGAAAAATCGTAAATAAAAAAAACTTTAAAGTGAATAGTGAAAATTGGTCCGTATAAAATATGCATATTGACTCCCCACTTTCAAATTCAAATCCTGACAGAATTGACAGAATAAATTAAAGAAAAAGTTGGAGTCAAAACCTAATTACTTGAAAGTTTAAGGATTAAAGTGTAATTTGCCATATGATTTAAGTATAAAAGCAACACTTAGAAAATTTTGGCTCATCTTCTTCTTCTTTCCTTGTCATGGCCAAAACTTCCTTCATCTTTTCTCCCATCCATTTCTTCACTTTTTCATCAAATTTCATTAAGCAAATTGATAGAAAATTAGCAAATCAACTTAGTTCTTTCCATTTCCATCATCAATTTGCTAGAAAGCTTGAAGGAAACCAAGGATTTATTTGAAGAAGGATTTCGGGTTCATCACTCCATCAAGGTAAAAAGTTTTTTTTTTTGTTTTTATGGTTTAGTTAGATGATTTTAATTTTGAATTGAATGGGTTTTAGGTTAGATTGCTAAAATTGATGCAAATTGTTGAAAATGCCTAAATTTCCTATCTTGGTTGAAGTGGTATGAAAGGTTTTGATGATTTAGTATTAGTTTATGTTGATTGATATTAGAATATATCAATTGGAGGTTAATAGGTAACTAATTAGTAGTTAATTTGATGTAGAACACAAGTTGTGACAAAGTTGCCCTAATTGGCTCAATTAGAGAATTTGGGTGAAAAGCAATTGGAAGGCTTAGGTGAGTATTATATACATCAATTAACATGTCAAACATCTTAGATTGATTATTGGAATTCATATGGAGCATTCATGTTTTGGCCGAAGCACCATTATTATTCACTAGCCTTGTTTTTGCCTTGAATTCCTTAGCCAATTTGATTCATTTTGTGTTGTTTAATCTTGCTTATTTGATACCTATGTTACCAATGTGCCTTGTTGTTGATTGAAATGGGCAAGTCAAATTTGAACCATAATCTAACTTATTGGCTTGCCAAATTATGCCCACCAAGTGTTTAATAAAATGCCTAGTTTATTTTGTCTTTGGCCTATTGTTTTGTATTCCATAGGCCTACCATTTGAATACCATTGTCGCCAGCGACGTTGGCATGCCAATTGGCCTACTGTTTTCCTTTGCCAAGCCAACTTTTGTTCCCTATCCTTGTTGACTACCAAATCACTTGTTGTTGTTCATATGTCATCTATCGCTATGCCACTGATTCTATTAATAACTGATTGATTGATATTGAGCTTATTGATATGGAGGATGCCATTGTTACATAATGGTATCCATTGATATATTGTTTCCTTATATTGATCTTAATGTGGCTTGATAGAGCTACCGCTCCGATAGGGTAGTAGGAAAATACTGTCGGCGATATGCACATTGTGTCATTGGTGCTCTAGCTAGGAGGGGTTATGGTCCTGGCCATAAGACCTGATCAGTCTTATGCTTACTGATATAGATATTACTGGAGACTATATATCCACATATAGTCCATACTGATTATTCTACTGGAGATTGTATGATTTCATACAGTCCATAACTTTATCTGTCTTTCCATATGATACCGAGCCTAAGACATATTCATTGACTATTCTGTCACCTGTTATTGATTCAGTATATTGCTTATTTTGACCTATTGGCACTATTGGTCCATTTGTTACCTATATTTCTGTAACACCTTAGCCTAAACCCTAATAGGGACCATTAGGGAAATTATTTTCCTTTCTTTATGATGTGTTAATATTATATGTAAATGCATGGGATATATATATATATGCATGTTATATGACCTAATTTTTAGGCCTAGAGTTGATTTGAAGTCAGTTAGGACCCAATCGGGTAAGTTTGGAAATTTTGGTAATTGGAGGACCAAATTGTAA